>JZSA01001454.1:0-24069 GCA_000956155.1 Cotesia vestalis
GACCTCTTAATGAACACGGGGAATCCCAATTAAACGGGACATGCAGTATGCAATGAGACTTTTTCTCTTTCGTCTATTTTTCTTTTCCATTGTTCGGTAAATTATAATTATCTCGGCGTTAGTAGGTTACTTCAAACTAAAAAAATAAAAAAATAAATAACCCAAACCAGGTTTAAAAAAAGCGTGGCAAACTGAAATAAACAAAAAAAGTTGGTACAGTCATACCAACATAGCACAAATTGTGTCTAGTTTGGCGATGGTGCCGGCGTATAGGGCTGTGAAAGCCTGAAAAACCCAGCAATAGGTCCTCTCGAATGTAAGTTTTAATATTCGAAAAGCGAGCCCACCGAGATAATGGCCACAGCGAATAAAAAAAAAGGAGTAGAAAAAAAGTGCTGGCCAGCATATAGCATCTATCCCGTATAGAAGCGTAAGCGGCAGACGCAAGACTCAGTGACCGTTTGGGTAATAGCAAAAGAGCTGCCTCATGAATATCAACCGCAGTGACCCAAACACTTTGCACGTATACTCTTGTACTAGCTACTAGCTTTTATACTTTACACTCTTTTCTTTACTTCACTTTACTTATATCTGTGTTTGTGTCTATGTGTGTCTTTTTGTATCAAACTAACACCCGGTTAAAGTTTTCGTGAATGTTTAAATTATGTTGCTTAGTTCCCGATACGCTTGAAAAACTTTCCGATGTATGTTAAAACATTCTATAACCGAAAACAAATAAATTATCCAGGCGCAGGCAATCGATTATCCAACAACTAAACAAACAGTTTGTCACAAAACAACACTAAAAAATAATACCAGAGAAATAAATCGCTAAATCGGTCCACCGGGACACAATAAGCCTCCCGCATTCCATTATTTTCGTAAACTGAATACGTTAGAATTGTTTTTTTTTTTTTTTTTTTTTACCACGCTAAAAATTCGGAATATTTAACCCTTTTTTATCAAAACCCGAAAATTGTACAATTTTTAATTCAATCTTTTAGAGACTTTTTCTCTGAAAATTTTATTCTTCAAAGTGAACCATGTTTTAGCATATGTAATGTATAATTTATAATTGACATAAATGTTATAACATCCATATAACTTAAATCGCAAACATACGGAAATTTATTCAACATTTTTCTTTTTCGCGCATATACGTTACATCCATTTCCCGTGTACATAAATTACCATCAAGAAGTACTTATCCAACTAAAACAAGTACAAAGTGAACAAAATTCTAGATATTCGTTTATAAAATTTGTTTTTCACCACCCACATTTGTTACAAAGATCAAAGTTATGATATTCGAAAACAAAACTTTTGATATAGCTATATTAGAATTTATATAAAAATAAAAAAATAAGTTTTTATTTTTCTCAGTTTGACATTGAAAAAAAAACATTACTAAAAAAAAACCATTAGTAATCATCCTTCAGATTTAACTTTCTTGTAAAGAGACGCCTTAGCTACTAAACGCCATCTGTTGAAGATTTTTGACACTATTTTTCATTAAAAACTTATATACAGCTATAAATGAGCCACTTCAAATTTTCTGAATGCAACTTCAGACTTTTATAAAAAAAAATTGCTCTACTTGTCTCTATGGCAAGTAATCGTTCTTTTTTTAAATGCGCTACAATCTTAGACTTGTAAAGTCACTTAAAGTCTATAAAAATCCTTGTATGCAAGAAAAAAATTTACTTGAATCAAGTAAATAATTTTGAAGAAATTGATCTTCTCAATTTGAATAGAAAAATTTTTAAACTAAGATATTTTTGTAAATTTTACTTGATTCAAGAATTTTTTCAAGACAAAACTCTTAAAAATTATTTTCTTGGCTCAAGAATTTTTTTTTTTATTGAAACTAATTTTTTTTAGTGTGCGTTTGCACACATGCAGCTTAAAAAAAAAAAAAGAAACTTACACATGCCAGTCGACAGTAGTGTCATTAGGATCTTGATGCCTGACACACTTGTTACGCAGCTCACCCATATAAACTTGAAGAGCAAAAAGCGCGAAAACCATCAAACAGAAAATGGTGAGGGTCATGACTTCCGCGAGTTGCTTGAAACTGTGCAAGAGGGCATTGATGATGGTCTTGAGGCCTGAAACAAAGTAGACGTGTTACATTCTATGCGCTGAAGTTTGCAAATTCTGAGAGTTTAAGATTCATTCGCGATTTATATTTACGAGAGCATTCAAATAGACAAGTAAACTCATCGTGATCTTTGATGAATGTAGAATGTTGAATAAAGTTGTCGAATGGCAATTCTGATTCGAAGTATTTTTCACCGCGTTGTTTATAGTACATGATATGTTATAACACACTCAAATGTCCTATTGACCTACTACTTTTATTTCTTCTTTTAAATTTTTTTTATTTCCTCGAGTGTGTGGGTACTTGAGCGAGTCATTAGAAGACTATTCATTCGCCGGGATCTTTTCGAGAGGTACCTCCACCTATACCTATAGTCGTCGTGCTGATGCCTAAAGAAAGATCGAATTCTATGACGTATTGTTTCAGCCTGATGACGAGCTGTTCTATAGCTATGTATGGATAAATATCTGTCTATCTATCGGCGGATTTCATCCCTTGTACTTCGAATTTATTTATTTTTAGTTGCTGTTAGTTATGTTTCAGTTGGCAATAAACCTTCTCGCTCTGCTGATCCGTCATTTCTTTTTTTCTAATTCACAATCTCAACTTATCGAGGGAATCTAAATTTTTTCCTTAAAAATCGTCTAATGAAGAATTTAAAAATTGAAAAATAGGTTTTTATGCCAAACTGGAGTCTTATCTATTTTTTGAATTAAAAAAAAAAATTTTGCCGAGAAATTTTTTTTTTTAATTGTTTTATTTAATGAAAAATTGACGAAAAATATATTAAAAGATTTCGTTAAAATTTTTGACTAGAATTATTGAAAAGTATGAAACAGAAAAACTTTTGGATAAAATTATATTGAAATGATTTTTTTTAATAATTTAAAAAAAAAAAATTGAATTTATTTTTTTTTTTTCTAAATTTAATGATTCCGTAAAAAAAAATTTACTATTCAATTTTTAATAAAAAAAAAAAATTGTAATAATCGCAAAAAAAAATAGCACATAAAAATATTAACAGTAGATAAAAATATTTCAATCAAGTAATATAAAAAAGAGGTCAATTGTTTCGAACAAAACTAAATTCGAGCGTATAATTACCAGCAACAATATTTTCTAAGTATGGATTTAATTGACGACAATAATTAAATTATAAATTACCGCGACGATAAATGGCGATCGGTTATTGAGGATTTAATTAAACGTGTGGTAATCAGAATATATCTGTTTGAGTTGCGTACATGCGAAATTGGAAGGTTAATTTTCAATATTATCATACGCTTATATTACAGTGACCAGTATGATAGCAAAGCGGTCTAACGCCTGGTTTTGAACTCCGACATCCGCGTGTGTCTTCTCTATATATATAAATTAAATCAGTCTCGAGGGTACAAATCGACGTTGACACAACTCGCGTGTAATTACTCTATGCCGATGATATGTCACGTAGTAGACCTCATGCTCATGATCCTCATTGCCAGTTTGCTATTAGTTTCTCTCATCTTCAACACTGACCTCTACACTCCAGTCACAGTAGACCCCAGCTTGCTCATCTTGATACTCATGCATATGCTAATGCAATAAGTCGCCGACTACATTTACATCCGTACTTAAGAGTAAATACTTTTTTTCAGACTTTTCAAACTTTCACGTTCACGGGCAACTTTCATTACCGGAGGCTAATACATATATTTATCTATCTTTTACTTATTTACAAATATATTACGCGTTTTTTTCTGTTGGTTCAAAGCTCACGTCTTCTCTTTTACGGAGCGAACACAAAGCTTTTTTTTCCTTACTTAGTTTTCCGCGCACGTGTCGGTAATTAATTGTATCAACTCTTGCTCTTGAGGTTTAGAGATTTTTAAATCTAGCAAAGCTTTTTCTCAATGTTAATGATTGTCTTTGAGGGGGAAATTTATTATTTTAATTTATTTTTTATTTTTTATAGACTTTAAAGCGAATTAAAGCTTTAAATTTATTCAAATTTCTAAATTACCGACAGAAGAATCATTTCAATTAATTTAATGGAAAAAATTTGTCTTAATCCGCGTTTTTGCACTTTTTTTTATGATACTCTTTTTTACAGTAGAAATGTTAAAAATTAGGTACAATATTTCATGTGTAATAAGGTAATGTCTCAATTTATTCCCTCTTCACACTGTTTTTATTTATTCATGAGCTATTTATCATCATTATCAGGTAACATGAATTTTAAAAGCAAATTGTTGGATTTTAATCTTGATTTTCATAATATTGTCTACAAAAAAAAGTTTTTTAATTGCATTTTTCTTGTATCTGATGTCTATGATTTTATAAAAATGAGATTAAAATGTCACAGCTCGTTTAAAAATTCATACATCAAAAGATTAATGATCGTAATCATCCTAATAAATCAAACTTAGATAAAAATTTTTTTTTTAACGCCAATTAAAAAATATCAATTATAAAACATGAAATATTAAGGTCATTGACCTCGTAATTGAATCGGAGACAAATTTAACACAACCAATTAAAGTATCATGAAATAAACACCGAATTAAAATAAAAATGAATTAAATAACAAAAGTATCAAATTCATTTATAAAAGGCAAATATTCATCGTTTAAAACGCAACGGGAGAGCTTGTAATTGAATTATAAAAAAATCCAATTATTCTTTAACTCACATTGGAGTGTTTGAATTTTATAAATGAAAGTTATAATTGAGTTATGGAGTGTAATATATGTATTTTTAGCGAATAATTAGGTTGTAATGTTTGTGACAGGGAGAAAAACCGAGAAAGAGAAAGAGTAAAAGAGAAGAGGCAAACATTATAAATCCATCTCAATTAGACGACGGGGGTGGACAATTGATCGTCCTTTATGCGAGAAAGAGGAGGAGCGGAAGTCCTTCGGGTAAGTGTGGAATAACAGATAGCCCTGCGTTATAGATTACTATTTGTAGCTTAACTCTGTGTTCCACCCACAGTTTCTCGTCCTTGTAATTAATCCAATTGCCGAATCAAATTAACTGTAAGCTATATGGCTACTTACCAAGAGAAATGGGATAGTACCCAGGTAGGAAAGAACAACTGGACAAGGCTTGGACCAAGCCTGGGCCAAGCGTCACCAGCCTTGGGTGAGGCTTGGCACGAGCCTTGGCTAAACATTGGGCCAAGGCTCGGTCCAAGCCTAGGATGATAACTATGTCCCCAAGCCTTGGGAAACCAAAACACAAGGCTTGGGCCGAGTCTTGGGAAACAAATGGCCCAGGGCTCAGACCAAGCCTTGGGGAACTAATTTGCCAGGACTAAAAAAAATGCAAATATTATTAAAAAATTAAATTTGATTTTAATTGTATTCGTGATTTCACGGTTTATTATCAGCTTTACGTTATCGTATCTCGCGATTACACCAAATTACGTTGAAAAAATCTTTGCTTACGATGGGAATCGAACCTGGGTCACCCGCGTGAAAGTCTCGAACTGTACTGACTTTGCTGCACTTCGCAAGCTAGACCCGGGCCAAACTTCGGGTGTCAGTGACTTCCCAAAACTATAGTTTCACTGATAGATATATTGTAGAAGTAATTTGTATATGTATAAGAGAGTGGTAAACAAACTTACTTGTTAACAATTTTTTTCAATATTTTTTTTTTGGAGAGAAATAAACATTTTTAAAATATTCACAATATGTTTCAGTATTAAATTTATCATTTTTTATTCACATGGAAAATATTTTTTGAGCAGTTACGAGAGTTTTATACATTTTTCAGCAACAAAGAAATGATAGTTAAAAATAATTTGTTAACGATTAATAACTATATTTATTAAAATTTTTTTGTTGACAAGTCATTTATTAGATTCTATTAAATTCTTTTATCAGTGTTCGAAGCATTGGGCCAAGTATCGAACCGGGTTTAAGTCCGTGGTGATTTTTCAAGGCTTGGTTGAAATATATCGAGACATTGGGCCAAGCATCGGACCAGGCCTCGGCCAGTTGTGATCTCCCAAAGCTTGGTTCCAAAATATTGAACCATTGGGCCAAGCTTCGAGCCAGGCTTGGGCCAGTGGTGTACCCCAAGGCTCGGCTTGAGAATGTCGAACTATTGGGCCAAGCCTTAGGCCAGGCCTGGGCCACTGGTAACTTACCAAGGCTTGGCAAAGTAACAAATGGTCCAAGGCTGGGCCATTTGTCAGCATTGGTAAACCCTACCTGGGAAGTGCAATTTTGAGCGCTTAAGTTTGGAACCATCAGCGGGAAGTTACAGGGATGGCCTGTAGGGTCAACCGTTTTCCTAATTTTTTTTCATTGTATCACTCAAAAGCTCTTTTAGAAAATTTAATAGGGGAGCCTGGGGCACGACGGCCCCCTTAAGCGGATTTTTCTTTTTTGTGGCTTTTAACCATCAAATTCATTTATTTGCCATCTACTTCGAACGAATCAGTCGAAATTTTGCCAAAAATCGAAAAAAAATTTTTTTTTTCTGGGGCACGACGGCCCCCTCCCCAACAAATCATATAAAAAAAAATTTTTTTGCTAAAGCTATTACCATCAAAATCTAGATATTTTTCTCCCAGAAAACGTCGTCGAAGGAAAACCACGATTCTTACGAGTATGAGTATCGCCAAGAACTCACAGAAAAAAAATCAACATGAAAAAAAAAAAACATTTTAAATGTAAAAATCATGATTGCCATTGTCTTTATTGCAATGGATTTTCCTCACAGTCCTCAGAGTATTAAATTTTTTTTTATCAAATCGTAAATTTGCTTCAATTAGTTTTGATTGGTAATTCTTTTTGTATGAGCACGCAAAAAGCGCGATCTGGGATTATCGGAATAGTTTCTGATAAGATTTAGGAATGTTTAATTTTGAGGGATTGGATAAAAAATAGCTGGCTCAATGTAAACTTACCAGGCATAATAGAGACGGTCTTTAGCGCCCTGAGCACCCGGAATGTTCTCAAACCCGCTAAATTACCGACTTCCATTCCAATAGTCGCGTAACCACTTGTTATCACGACAAAGTCCAGCCAATTCCACGGATTCCTTAGATAGGTATATTTATTGAGTATAAAACCCTTTGCTATTGACTTTATCACCATTTCCAGGGTGTAGATTGCTAGGAAGATATATCTGTTGACAAAAATTATTTTTTTTTTTACCATTTATATATTTAATTATACGCTGAAAAAAATTGTTTATTTTCAGAAAAAAATTCTTGGAACAAAAAAATAATTTTTTTCTTGAATGGAAAATTTTTTTTAGTGTTTTTTTTTTTTACGCATAAACCGCCAAAAAAAGTTTTAACTATATAAATCTTCAGACCGAAAATTTTTTTCTCTGCTAAAAAATTTTTTAACAAAATACTAATTTTGAAGAATTCGATTATTTTAAATGGAGCAGAAAATTTTTTTTAATCAAGTGAAATTTACTCAGAACAATTTTTTAGTTCAAAAATAATTTTATTTAATTAAAAAAAAATTATCAAACTTTTTAATTAAATTTTTTACTAATTTTATACAAAAAAATTTTTTTGAGGTGAAAAAATTCCAAGAAAATTTTTTTTTAAATTAAACTCATTAATAAAAAACAAGTACAAAATCTTTAATCAAGAATTTGTTTTTGTTTATATTATTTTCAATTTTTTTTTATACAAAAAATTTCAATTTTACAATAAGCAATATTTAAAAACAAACATATAAAAAGTCATAAAAGAATAGTTCACTATAAATATATATTTATGTATCCTTTATACTTCTAAACATATATATAACATTATAGGATGATGTAGGTTTAGTATTTTCACATGACCCCGGGGAAATTCGAGAGTAATACTTTCATCCGGATCTTGTTCGTTAAGTCGTCTACGTCGTCATCTACCCAGAAAATGAAGACATACAAATTTCACCGGGAATTTTCTCTGGCTAGACGAGAGGAGTAAAATTCCTAGGTAAATCTCCCTCATATACTCCACACACATACTCCCACTTCCACCTCGCGTATCGTTTCTCATCAACTAATTTTAATCGCGTTTAAGCCTTAGCTTAATCATTTATTACGATATCAAGGATCCTTTTAACGGGACTTACTTCAACAGTTTCGGGTCATGCATAATACAGTACAGAGTACTTTTATCAATATCACCGGAGCAGTCAAAGTTCTCCTGATAATTAAAAATTAGATTTTATGTAAATTTATGTCTGAGGATAAAGTAGGCACTCGGCGCCAGAACCAGAAGCGCATATTTTAAACGGAAAATGGAAAAATATACGCAACGAATTTCCCGATTTTTGGAGAAAGTAAATTTAGTTTTCTGCCTAGTTTATGGGGAAGAAAATTGATGGTTATCGGTTGAAGCGAGCTTAAGGAGCGGTGATAAATTATTTGAATGCTCTGGTTAATTGATCTTATGGCCGGGTTGGTTTTAAGTGCCAAAGTATTCACTAAACTAGGATTTGGCAATCCTAATGGTAATTACTGATTTTTTTTTAGAAATGTTTGGACTTAAGTCTCGGAAAATTTTTTTTTACTTTTAATTTTATTAATTATTTTTAATCCTTCTAATCTGTTCGAAGTTTTTTTTTTATACAAATTTATTCAAACATTTAAATTGCTAAATCCAAAATGTAAAAAGTCGGAAATAGTTTAAATTTTCATAAATATTATTTTGTTTTCAAATTTTGTTGAAAAATTTTTTTTAATTTCATTAAACAAATCAATTTTTGTATTAAAAAAATTGTATGAATATTTTTTTTTATTTTTACAAATAGAATTTTTTCATACAATTTTTTTATAATAATTTATTTGTAAAAATGAAAAAAAAATATTCATACAATTTTTTTAATACAAAAATTTGTTTGTTTAATGAAATTAAATAAAATGATTTGTTACAGTGCAAAAAAAAACATTTAAAGTTCTATAAAATGGAGTAATTAATTAAATTACCGATAAAAGATCTAAGTATACCTAAAATAAAGATCTAATTTTATTTTCCCCATCGAATTTTTAGACTCCATTCACCCCAATTACTTTCTCATAAATAAAAGAAAAAAAAAAGGTTTGATCAGTTTCTAATAAATTTACGAGGGAATAATTTTTATTCGTGCCTTTAAAATCTTGTATCGAATATAATCCGACTCTCGAAACAAACGCGGTGAAGCTCGAACCTCGAATATGAGAGCAGCGAAAAAATGATAGAATAAAAAGTCGATACTACCGCAGAGGAGGTTTAAACCGGGAAAATCCCGGCGAAGATGCTTGAGACGGGTATAAAAAATTCAGTAATACAAGACTGCCAAATTCATGTTACGTCTATCCTATCCCATCCTATTGCTACAGTATTTGGTATATATACTGGATAATGTTCTAACTCGGTATCCGGTCAAGTCAACCGTTAAAGATACATATCTGTATCTAAGCTACTGTTTCGTTCTTCGGTTAAGGATTTACGAGTATTGATTTTATTTAAAAACCAGAAATGCTCAGAATAACAATAAAGATCAATAATAAAAAAAGGGTAATATGCAATAAACAATAAGGGTAAAAAATTTAAACGCTTTTTATTGAATTGAAGAAAAGTTGATCGTTTCTTACCTTCGAATAAAAAAAATTATGTAATTGATATTTAGACTTTTTATAAAAATTTTGTTTTATTGAAATAAATCTTTCAAAGAAAATTTATCGAATTAATGTAATTAGAATTAATATTTCTTTGCTATTAGCTTCTCAATTTTTATTAAAGACACATTAACAGCTTCTCTCCTTCAAACAAAAAAAAAAATTTATAAAATAAAAATTTTGTTTCGTTCTCTTGAAAAAAAATTTTTTCTCCTAGTTTCTAATGAAACTTTTTTAATTAAAACTTGTAAAGAATCAAAATTAAAATTAAAACTTCTAAGCTATGAACTGGTTTATGTCTCTGGTTTTTTTTTTTAAATTTTTTTTTTCCAATCTGTCCGCTTTTTTATTGACTTGAAAATATGCTTACAGTTCATTACCTTCGAACAAAAAAAAAAAATGATATTATTGGAATTCCGCTTTTTTCTTTTTAAAAAAATTTCTCTATAACTTTGGAGCTTTTAATTATTTTTTCTATTAAAATTAAAATTGAGAATAAAAGTAAAACTTCTAAACCGTAAATTTTTTTATAAATTTGTGCGCTTTATGTTGACTTTACAATATGTTTACAGTTTATTACTTGTAAACAAAAAAATTTGCGTTAATTTCTTAGTCGACTGTAAAAAATAATAATGATCTTTCACTAAAATGAAATTTTAAATTAAAAATAAAAATAAAAGTTTTTGACCTATTTTTCCGTGACATGAATAAACATGAAAAACAAACACATTTAAAAAAGTATCTAAATTTCCGTTTGTCCCTTATTTTTCCCGCTTAATGGATTAAGAAATTTATTGTTCTTGTTATCGTGATAACACTTGATAGATATGTTTATCGCACGAATCCGGGGTTGGAGATAATTATAATCATAATCATAACTAAAAATAATTTAACCATTATCACTATCATTATCATTATAAAATAAGAACAAGAGTTAAAAAGAAATCGTGATCGTAACATATTCTTGGACTGCACGCTTTCAGTTGTGATATGAATTAAGTGTGTATAAATATCTATATATACATGCTCTATGTTCTATGTGGTATGTGAGGGTAATTCTGGTCACCATGATCATATCACGCTAGTTGAATGTTCACTTGGGGACTAGCTAGCCTGACACGCAAGTAACAACTGTTCTTTTCTTTCTTGTGCCCGTGACATACAAAGGTCGGCTTATATTTCGTCTTTTCACCGATTATTTGTTATTAAATATGTTTTGTTTTATTCTATGCTAATTGTAATGTCAATAGATTAAATTGTCACGCAGTTGATTAAAACTTTTAATGTTTAGGAATTAATTGAATAATTTTATTATCATTAAAATTCTTACTCAGCTTCTTCGATCGGCTCGGTCATGCCGAGGAAGACACAATTAAGTACAATGGTCAACATAACCATGTAATCAAAAAACTGGTTGGTACTTAGGAAGATGCAGCAACGTCGAATTGAATTCCAAGGCGAAAATAAAAACCAACTGTTGGTTGCTGTAAATCGGTGAATGTAGTTCTTGCGAAATCTTTTGGACACTACGCAGAACGTCTGTAATCAAAAATATTTTTAATTATTATCATTATTTTATTTTAATTACTTAAACATTTTTTGGTTATTATTTATATTAATTTTAATTCAAGAAAATTCATTAATTATCTTGGCCTATTTTTCCAAGAGTAATTATAAAAAATTTTTTTATATGGGCCAGGAAAAGTAGAACGTGTGCGTGACCCAAATACATTCGTGTGAATTTTATTCCCTAAAAAAATTATGTGAATATCTCAGTTAAAATCTTTAGCGTTCGTGTCAATTAAGAGAATTGATATTTTTTTGGACAAATTTATTCCTCTGGCTTTTAAATTGAGGGAAAAGAAATCGGGTTAGGGTGAATTTTTTTATATTCGACTTTTATATGTATACGTAAAAAATAAAAATATAAAAAACATCAATATAATTTAAGTAAAAAATTTTTTTTCAATTTTTTAAAAAATTAAAATCGTTTATTTATTTTTAAAAAAATTAATTTTTATTCTTGAATCAAGTTAATTAAAGAAAAAAATTTTTTCCATAAAAATTCTTATAATGAATGAATTTTACCTTAAATTAAAAATCTTAAAAAAAAAAATTTCAGCATTAGTATTCCGAGGAAATAATTAAATCACAACAAGAAAATAAAATCCAACATTATTGTGTACAGTACATTTAAAATTCCCGGTTAGTAAAAAGTAAAAATAATGTGAAAATTAAATAGGAATTGAATGAAAGCTCGAGGGCATATGAAGCACGTTTACCGTCCTGACAAGATTGTTCGAACGATAGAAAGTCTAGATGGTGGAAAGACCGGGAAGGAGCTGAAAGAGGCAATATAAGAAAGAGAAGAACAGAAAAGAGTGTGAGAGGAATATTTTATTTCTTTTAACACTCGGTTTCTCGTCAACTTGCCACCCTCACCCCGTTATAACTTTAATATCAGCAAACCGATGCATTACAGTGAAAATGATTCTTTAAAGAGAGTTCGGGGGAAGGAAATACAGAGAGGACACCAAAGGGAAGCATATCTCTTCTCCAGTTATCTGGGTCACAGAGTCTGTAGGAGCTCGTTGTCCTCTCGTTTTTACCTTGCTCGCTCACTCTCTCACTTTCAGAAGCTCCCGCCCTACAGACACACTCAAAAAAACATTTTAGAAAAAACAAAGCGCGACTGTCTTATTGCGTTGTCAGTTTTTGGGCACTTTCCTCTCAGCAAAGTCAAAGTCCTGGTCTGGTTTCTTTTACCAAACAAAAAGGAACAAAAAATTTCTTTAATTTTTTTTTTTCTTCGCTTTAAATCCACCCAATACATATGCAATGCCTAGTACATAGTGTATAATAATGCCAGGATAATATAAAGGCTTTCGAAACAAAGAAAATTTGTACAAGCTTGAAATCAACATGCAAATGAGGAAACTTTCACATCAGTTATTTTGAATTACTGAAATGCTGTCGGACTTTAAGATATACGTATACATAAACAACTAACAAAAAAAAACAATGTTAATGTTTACGTTTACTCATCGCCGGACAACCGTGCTTTTAATCACGCTTTCGATACTTTTCTATCGACTTTTAAATTAAAAAACTTTCTAATTGTGAGTTAAAACTTAAAGGTTCGTTTCGCGGGCCATTGGTATTATTGTCTCAGGAAATTTTTAGATTCAAGAGTTTCATTCATTAGTTTTCTTAATGTCAGACTTTTAAAAAAATATTTTTATTTTATTTTCTTCCTGTGAAAAAGCTTTCTCAAGAGAAAATTTGATAAATTAGCCATATATTGTTCGACATGGTCATATAAACCCATTTATAATTTTTTGATCAAACATAGTGTTAAAAATTTCCGATAGGAGGCGCATGATCGGTAAATCGTTCCTAATAAGAGAGTTAATTTTGGGAATCTAAGTTTTAAAATAAAAATTTTTTTTTTGCTCGTTTATGGAGCTTATTTAACATTTATTTTTATATTGAACATTACTAAAAAAATAATAAAGTAAAAAGTCTGTTAAAAAAAATTTTTATACGAATTTTTCTAATTTTATATTTTATGAAAATGATTAAAAATTTTTTCAACTTTTGAATTTTGTTGCAAAAATGGGAAATACAGGAAAATTATTAGACCTTTTACATGAAAAATTTAATTTTCTATGCAATTATAAAAAAAAAAAGGTTTATTGAAACAAAAAATCTTGATTTAACACAAAATTTTTAGTTTAAAAAATTTTTTAGTTCATTAAATTTTTTCTAAATAATTTGAAAAATTTTATACACATTTTATTTTATAAAATTCTAAATTGGGATGATAAAAAAAAATCTAGAGATCCATTTCAACAGAGTAATTGAGCTTCCATGTTTAAATTTTTTTTTTTTTTTAATTAATTATAATTTATACAGAAAAAAAAAAGAAAGAAAGAAGAAAACCTGAACTTAATAAATAGAAGTTATCTATTGACTTATGAATAACGTTTCCCAACAAAAGAATTATTATTTCCTAACCATGCTCGTTATCAGAGATATTAAATCCAGACAAAGCTTTTTAGAGCACTCTCGCACACGTGAAAAGATTAAAGGAGTCGTTAGTCGTCAGTTGTCAGTATTCATTAATCAATTCGGTAAAAATATTTCCATAAGAATCGTAACATCCATTCCAAAAGGAGAACGGAAAAGAAAGAGAATATAAAAGAATCGAATCGAATAGAAAAGAATAAGTGTAACTCAATAATCGAGCTCGCAAGTTTTGAATATTCATATCACGTTTGCTAAAGCTAAGCCGGTTTTCTTTTATTCTTATTTTTATTTTATTTACAAAAAGGATTTACCGGCAAAAGGTACGCTAAATTACAAGCTCCAACTAGGCAGTACGTCGCTAAGGAGATAAACAGATTACACTTATTTATCTCCGCCTGTTAACTCAACTGTTTTACAAAACTTTCACAGGCTTACGTTAAATGAACGTTTTTCTCGGGTATATAATGCTTATCTTCATCCATAAATTTATTGCAAAATATCAAAATAAATCTCGTGAAAATAGGGAAAAAATCTTTTAAATGGTAAAAATTTGGAAATTGTTTCAGAGCAAAATTTTTTTTCATATTTTTAAATTGCTAAATTTTTTCAATACGTCGTTCGATTTTGATTTTATTACCAAAATTTGGCAGTGTTTTTAAGAGGCACAACCAGTGTAAAATTTTCAAAAAATCAATTTTTTTTGTTCATATTTTAATAGATTATACCCTTAAGTCTATATAAGCTCTTAAATTGATTGATCCAAAAATTTAAAAATTATCTCAAAAAAATTTTTTTTGGTTTTTATTTTTTAAATTTGATTTTTTGTTTAGATATTGTTCAAAAAATTTTTATTTACACGCACTTATAGTCGGACTGAAAATTGGACCAAAACTTTTTAAAAATAATTAATTCTAAAAGCGGAAAGTTTTACAATATTTAAGGGAAAAAATCTTTTAAATGGTAAAAATTTGGAAATTGTTTCAGAGCAAAATTTTTTTTCATATTTTTAAATTGCTAAATTTTTTCAATACGTCCAAGGCACAACCAGTGTAAAATTTTCAAAAAATCAATTTTTTTTCTTCATATTTTAATAGGTTATACCCTTAAGTCTATATAAGCTCTTAAGTTGATTGATCCAAAAATTTAAAAATTATCTCAAAAAAATTTTTTTTGGTTTTTATTTTTTAAATTTGATTTTTTGTTTAGATATTGTTCAAAAAATTTTTATTTACACGCACTTATAGTCGGACTGAAAATTGGACCAAAACTTTTTAAAAATAATTAATTCTAAAAGCGGAAAGTTTTACAATATTTAATAATAATTTAATTCAAGGACACTCTAGTAATGTAAACTAACATTTAACTACTCTTTTCACAAACAATTCATCCCCGGAAGTGTTTAAAAAACATAAATTATTAATTTTCTCTGCACATTAATTCTAGAATTTAAAAATTCTATCTCACTATTTATAAAATTTATAAAATAGTTTCACTAGCATTTTTTAATTTAAAAAACATTTATTACAATAGCCTCGAGAAATGAACGTTATCTGGAAAAATAATTCGCCGTGTGTGGATTTAAATACACTGAATAACTTTTTTTTATTAAGAGTCTTAATGAAGAAAAAAAAAATTATTTTTTCTCATCAAAGTAATCTCGGATATCCCGGGAATTAAATCAAAAAGTGAAATACACTTAAAATTTTAATTAATAATCATGAATTTTACTTAAAAAAAAAAAAAAAATGAAGCTTTTAATAGATTAAAAAATACTTGAAAAATTTGTTTATTTAATGATAGACGAAAGATATTAATAATGATGAAAATTTAAACGATAAAGGTCAAGACTGCATGTTTAACATGTTAATTTACAAGTATGTATTACAGCTAGAATATGACTTATGTCTTGGGTAGTTGATAGTTGTCGTTTTATGACTGAAAGAACCTTTTTATTAGCACGTGCCCTACTTTCACTTGAGGAAATAGAGTTACTAAGTAACAATCCGCCAGTTGGGTTTGTATGCTGGTATAACGATCAATACATACATACATACATACATACATACATACACATATATCTAATATAAAAGAGACGTTTTAGTTAATCTAAAAGGATGAAGTGAGAAGGCAGCTGTCACACAACGATAAAAGACTTGTTATCCCAAGTTATAATGAAGATCGAATACACAGCAATTTACAGTTTTAAAGTTATTTCCTCTTTTGTCTTTTCTCGAAATATACACCAAAGAGAAGAGTATGAAAAACTTCACTCACACCAAAAATATAAGTTTCGAATTAATAAAAAAATTGATCTTTAAAATTTTTTTTCAACAGTTATTAAGATTCTTGTAACACAAAAATTATTATGAACAAGACTTAACTTGAAAAAAATTGCAAACATCAATTTTTTTCTGAAGAATACTGAAAAGTCGTAAAAAAAATTCTGAGATGGGTGATTTGCTTATATATGATTTTCTAATCAAACTTAGTATTGAAAATTGCCTACAGATGGCGCATGGTCGCTAAATTTTCTCCTTAGAAGAGAGTTAAGTTTACAATATTAAGTTACAAGGTAAAAATCATTTTTTTGACTTTAATTAATTTCTAAACCAATTTTTTATTAATGAAACATATTAAGTAACGTACACATTTCTTTAAAAAAAAAAAAGATAATAAATTTAAAAATTATAAATGGCCATATGAAAAAATTTTTTACGAAAAATGGTTAAATGTTAGATAATTTGAGCATCATATTCAAAAATGCTATTAATTTTATGTTCGACCTTAAATTCCAAGCCTCAGTTCAAATCGTGGATCTTAATTTTGAAGTGAGAGCTCTATTTCAAAAAGAGTGGCTGAGAAAATAAATAAAAGAAGGGAGCACATTGTCAAACTATAAATCACACAATCGTACAATGGAAAAACCATCAAAGGATCAAATTGTGATAATTTTTTCGTCAATTGCAATGTCCATCACTCAATTCCACAATTTTGGAATCAAAATTTAACAAAACTCTGAACGAACGCATCAAACTTCAAATCCATTTAAAAATTACCACCAAATGTAATGAAATTCTTCTTTACAAACCAAGAAAAGACACTTACACCCGGCAGCACAATATCCTCCCAATTGAACATTTTGAAGCTATCCAATTTCCTCTCGGAGTTAGAAGAGGAACCGGTAGCAGGAGTTAGAAGCTCATCATCGTCAATCCGTTCGATGTAAACCCACCAAAGATCACGTTTGTCGTCAACCCAACTATCTCGAACCTGAGTCAGCCCGTAGAACATCTTGGCCCTGCAGTAGGCCTTCCGACATCTTCCACGGAACACATGCACATTTCTACCCGCGATAGATGACATATCGATTTTAAAACATCAATATCAATGACAATGATTTGGACCATTAAAGGACTGATATCATGTTGTAGTCATCATCGACATCTGGGTTTTGTCACTTCCGGATGTTCCATTGTTGCTTTTAAAAAGTTTCCTTTTCTCTTTGCTCAGTCGTTTTTAATATTTTTTTCAGCTCAAAGTCGAAAATGAGGCACGTGTTGTAGCAACGAGTGCTTTACAGCGTTCCGTTATACTGTGTAACGAATGAAGCTCTGGTTATTGTTGGTACCAGAGGACAAAATGCCGCGAGATATCAGCCACCAGTGTACTGTTCTGTAATAGTGACTGTATGACTATAACCACAACTAGACGATTTATTCTTTACGCCCGTCCATTGTCGAACGAAATGAAGTGAAGTGAATAATAATACCATATTGTGATTACGCCGCATCAGTATCACACCATCGCCGTCGCCTTCATGAACTAAATTGTAAATTGACGTTTATGAATTTACACTTACATTCGTGTACACACATAAAACATAATATATAAATAAATGTATGGATATTTATATATGTAAGTGTACATATCTCTCTCTCTATATATATATATATATGTATAAAGGACTATCCATTTAGATGAAGGCCAATGATAATGTCAAGAAGGTTGTTTGTGGTTTAACCATGACCGAATCGTAATTCTCGAGTGGAACCTGTTGCAAAAAGTCAAGAAGAGCAACAAGTCCAAATGTTACCGGGTATTACTGGCGGGGAATTTTAACTATACGTGTATTATGTATTTGTATATGTAAAAAAATATACATATATATCCATACAAACAATAATATTTTAACGGACGGTAATACTTGCTGATTGTTCCACATGAATGACGTGTTGATATTGATTTGTCAAGCTCCCGTTTTAGATTTATGGATTATATTTTGTATATGACTGTATAATTCCGTCATATTTTATACTTCATACTTTATACTTCATACTATGGGTAGTATAATATATCAATGAAAATTTTAATAATTCGCGACATCTTTTTAGCTCGATTAGGTTACGGACCTCGGAATATTAATGATGACAGTTTACTAAATAATTGTGTTTGATGTTAAATTGGTTAGTGTTCAAATAGATTAATCGATAGTTGGTTATAGTTTGTTATTGATGAACTTATGTTTACTTAGATTAAAAGATGGACTGATATAATTTATTATTGTCGTAATTATAACAATAACAATAATAAAAATCATAATAATTATTATTTCTGTATATTGTAAACACGTTAATAATTTGCGAGATAAATAATAATTATTCATGAGATGATAATTTATCGTTTAAATTATCGCTATCAATCGAATCAAATTGGTTGACTACAAAAAAAATTTTAATAAATTTTTTGCCATTTCTATGAGAACTAGTTTTGATAAAAAATACCATCAGAGAGTCATGAGAAAAATTTTTCATTTTATTCGTTCATGCTTTGATGTATTTTTTCATTATATACTGAACACAAAAAAACCCTATTTTTTTTATTCAGGATTTTTATACGGCAAAATAGTTACCAGCAGTCAACCCGAAAACCGTAAAAACAAACAAAACTTTTTTTTTTTTTTTACTTACTTTTTATGAAAAATTTTATTTTACAACCAGAGGGCCTTTCATATCGAGAACTGAAGAAACGTATTGAGGATTTTGATATGAAAAATTAAATTATTTATTAAAAAATATTTTTAAATGGATCAAATATTTTTTTATTTTATAGTAAAAATATTCGTCTTTTTTTTCCGATAAAAAATTTTTATCGACGCAAATTTAAATCGGCGCCATAAAAACGTTAAATATTAAAACATTAAAGATTCAGTAGTACAAACGTTAATAAGACACTACTTTTAACAAAAATTTATGTCTCTAAATAAAAGTAATTTAAGTTTAAAATAAAAACAAATAATAAATTTTGTGTTCTGTTCGGACATTTACTAATTACAGCTTGACATTAATTCCTTGAAAGCTCGGGTAGTAAAAACGCTGACGCAGCAATGCGGCAGTGGGTTAATAATAAAAATCTGTAGCATCAGTAAATCAGATAAATAAATAAATAAAAATAAAAACAGAAACAAAAAGCTTCCAAAGTATAAACTTCGGATAAGAGAAGTCCATTGAGATCGGTATCTAAGAGAGCAGGAAGCTGACGAGTGTTACGAGTGCAGTAGTCGCTGTAAAAGTTGTAGTAAACCGACGGGAGTAGTAGTTGATATACACGAGTGCAAACATGTACCGGATGTTCACAGGATAAAACCGGGAGCATATGTAGATTCACAAAACGTTATCGGCGCTGGCAAGTCGCCAGTCTACTCGACTCCGGTGCCTCTGTAGTCTGCAATCACGGCAAAAATTTTCAGTTCGCCTTTTCTGCGGTCTCTTTACACAGAGACCTACCAAACACAGATATATATGTATATATGTATATATATATATTTGTCACAAAACATAGCTTCAGCCTTCAACACAATGTTCAGCTTGCATCTGTACAACTTTGAGCACAACCAGCATCAGCTTCCTCTGTTTGTATCGCCGTATTATTTCATCCGACCGCCCGCTTTCACTGAAAGCTAAAAGTAGTCCTGGTTTACCCTCGGTCAGACTTGGGACCAAAACTTTGTACTTTTTTGCCTCTCTAATTCGTTGATTTCTACCTTTGAGAGTTTTTGCTTCAGTTCAAGTCAAAATTATATTATTTATGGGATTAAATTAACGTTAATTAACTTTTTGTGTAGTGCACGAATAGACATAAGAGGATTTAAACATTTTTTTTTTAATACACTATAAATTACTTGTTAGCTAATATTTTTTAGTGAATATTTCTTAATAGTTAATAATTACCCTCATATTTTTAAAAATTATATTTGTAAAAGCAAACTTCTAATTTTGAGGATGATTTTATTATTCAGGAATTTTTAGAGTTTTTACATTAATAAAAAAAATTAACTTGATTTAAGAGAGAAATTCTTGAACCTAAAGTATCATTTTTAAGAGTTTCATCATCTTAAATCAAGTGAAATTCTGTTTTATCATTTTTCTTCGAGAAAAAAAAACCGACATTACCTCAAGCTTTCTTTACGGCAATTAAATGATCAGCTTTTAGAAGGTAAATTAAGTTCCTTAATAAAAAAATTTACTTGAGACAAAGAAGTGATTAATTTTATTTTAATAAACGTCAAATACTTTTCATTTCAAAATAAGCCATTTAAATACAGAGATATTTGTTAATAATTAATAGGCTCTATTAACTGATGATGAATGATGTTATATTTTAATATCAATGCTGTATTGGCTAAGTAGTATCACTTTTTTTAAAAAAAAATTTAATTTTTTAAATTGTTCAAAAATCTTTATTGAGTTTTAATTAATGTTATTTTTTAAATATTAATAAATTATTTCTCAATAAGTAAATTTATTAACATCAAGTAAAACCTGTTTTTATCAATGAATAAATGTTAACAAATTAATTCCTAACAATTTTTTTACTTTTATCAGCACAGTAAAAAATTTTGCTTCAATGCGTCAAAAAATTTGGTGTTAAAAATTTTTGTGTTAAATATTTAACACTTTTTCATATTAATTTAACACAATAAATGTTAAATTTACACATAAAAGTGTTAAGTATTTAACACAAAATTTTTTGACGCAATGACGCAAAATTTTTTACTGTGCTGATAAAAGTAAAAAAATTGTTAGGAATTAATTTGTTAACATTTATTCATTGATAAAAACAGGTTTTACTTGATGTTTTTAAAATTTTGATCATGTATGAGTTAGGCACATTAGAATTTAATTCTAAAAGGATAGAGTATTTTTTCGATTTTTTAAGTCAAGTGGCTCAATTGACCCCCTTCTCCCCTACTGTTTTACATGTAAAAGTGAACTCCGTTTTGCCCGCCCTTTCTATATTAATTAAATCATATTGTTGATATCTTAAAAAATTAAAGAATTAACAATGCAAATGATAGTAGACTAGTCTCACCTTAAATTGATTAGGGTATTCATGATATCGCGGACAGCTACCGACGGCACGCAATGCATCTCGCATTCAATTGGATAATCGGTTTGTAGAACTATTTGCAATTTCATTTGCATGCTTATATATTATCTATGAATATATCTACCTTTTCAAATAAAAGCGACAAAAATTTATTGAGAATGTTACGCAAATATTTTTTTTCTATGCTTCTAAAATTTTGGAAAATTAAATCACTAGAAATGTTAACAATGTTTCGTAATTTGGTTTTTGTCGAAGATTAAATTTAGTTAATTTAATACCGTAAGATGGACGAAATGTTATTCCAGAGGTTGCAAACTCATGCATGTTGATGTAAATGTTTATAACCTTTGATGATTAAGTGAGTGCCTTCCGGCGTTTGTCTGGGAATTTATGGAGTTTCTAAGCTCAGTGTTTTGGTAAACCCCAAAAAATGTTTTAAATAAACTTTTATTTGTCGAGCAATAAAATTTATTAATATTAATGAAAACAACAGAACAAACTTTTAACAGAATGTAGAATAAGATAAAGCCAAAAAGTGAAGTCTAATTAAATATTTATCCGCAAAACATCTCGAGAAATAACCCGAGTTCACGTCTGTGACTTAGACATAGATGAATTCCTCCCACGAGTTTCTTCGAAAGAGCCTTCAGATTAATTCATCCTCTTTAACTTGCGCTTTCAGAGCGCCCGTACAATAGTTTGCTGAGTTTCACCTGTCAGACTAAAAAATTACACTCTTTCTCTACTCGATAACAAACTATTTAGAACTAATGGCCCTCTGGAAATTGAATTCATTGTAAGCCAACTTCTAAGAAACTTTAGTATTATACTGGAGTATTTTTTCGTGTCGAAAAAATCAATCGCTGTTGATTTTTATCCTAACTTTGAGAAAGCTAAATTAAATATCTTGAAGCAAGAGTTGAATTTTAAAAATATTTATTTTTAAAAAACTACTGTAGTTTTTCGAGTACACCAGATGATAACTATTGTTGTAATAAAATTTGAGTCAAGATAATTTCAAGAATAGTAAATACACTGAAAAAAAAAAAATTAACTTGAATCAAGACAAAAAATTTTTGAACTAAGTAAAGTTTCCTTAAACCAATAAAAATTCTCAGTTTAAGAATTTTTATACTCAAATCAAAAAGATGAAATTCTTCAAAATTATTTACTTGATTCAAATAATTTTTTTTTTCTATGTATAAAAAAATGATAATAATTTAATTCTTCTACTATTAATATAAATAAAAAAGCTACGAAGTGACTATTGAATATTTATAACTGCAAAATGTAGGTTATTAATCGTGACACCAGCAGAAAAGTGAACAATTAAATAAAAATTAATATTCTAATTACATATATGAAATTTAAATAAAAAAAAAATTTCTGTGATTTTAAAAACGACTGTTGAATTTTTATTGCGGCAATTAACTAAAATTTTTTCATTTAATTTAATAAAACTTATTGTTTTTACAATTTTCAATTGACGAGCTGTAATTATTTTTATGAAAATTAATAATTCTCTTTTTTATTAAAAAAAAATTAATTACTTTTTGATGAATATTAATTAATGTAAATTTTCTTTTTTTTTTTCGTTAAAATTTGTCCATTGATAAATTTTTCATCTACACATCTTAAATCATTCATTTTCATAAAAAAGGGTATTTGATGATAAAAAAATTTCAATTTTCGGTAAAATTACACTCATGATTTACACTACGAATAAATTTTCACCATAAAAAAATATTACCCCAACAATTTCCGTATAAAAAAAATTTTTATAGCTTTCTATAGCAATATAATTTTATTTTCCCGCTGTAAGAAATAATTAATATTTATCGTCTGAATTATTATCAAGCTCGGAGATGGTATTTTTATAATGCTGACAACCCTTTAGTCGCAAAAACGTGCTTTAAAAGCGCACTTAATAATCAATGACAATTCTGATAAACGAATTTATCACGATTGCAATTAGCAATGAGCATTAAGGCACTGGTTGAAGTACTAGCTAGCAGCGATTTGTCGAATCGTGAATCGACACGTGCTGGCTGACTTATCAAAAGTAAGGGAGAAACGGAGATGGAATTAGTTAGCATTTACATTGGTGTGTTGGTGTTAACAGTTGACAAGATGGAGATGAAGGGAACTCCCTCTCAGGGAGAAGGAGTTCCCTTCTGAGTTCTTGATTAACTTTAAGCTCTATCTGGTTAGGTAGAATTCTCGTAAGCTAATGGGGGACGATTTGCATAATCGTCGGGGTGAGGCTGAGGTGTTATTCACCTTAAGTGTGCACGGGTGGTGTTTTATTAGCGCAGCTTGTCGATTTGTGTGACAAGTTTGCAAACACGGCTTATTACAATAGTCAGAGCTAGCTATAACTGTTTACTACCCTCTACCGTAATAGCATTAGTGTCACTATTTATAATTTATAATCTACAACATAAATATAAATAATTGTCGGGGTAGGTCGGTATTGAAAGTTTAAATAGTTTATGCCTTAAGCATTAATGTAGTGAGAAAATAATAAAAAAAAAAAAAAAAAAAAAAAAAAAAAAAAAAAAAGAAATCAAAAAGGTGCAAGGACACCGGCGTATAATAATGCGCTGTGCTTAATGCTCAGTGTGCTGAATTCTGGTGTACAGTGTGTAGTGTGTAGTCGTTGTATGTACAATGTTGTATGTACTGTATAACCGAGTTGAGCTGAGCGAATGGCTACGAAAGTAAAGTGTATATGCCGCTTGATGCGGCACGATATCATGACGTCATGTCCGCACGCGTACTCGTGTTTGCCTCTATAAAACATCGATATTTTTCCCTTGCGCGAGCTTGCGACGTGACCTCAGAAACCCAAGTGTTGCTGCTGCATAAACTCTCGTCATTATTTTTTTTTTTTTTTTTTTTTTTTTTTTTTTTTTTTTTTTTTTTTTTTTTTTTTTTTTTTTTTTTTT
>JZSA01001455.1:0-18292 GCA_000956155.1 Cotesia vestalis
ATTTTTTTTTTTTTTTTTTATTTTAAAACATTTTATTTTTATACAATTATATTTCATGTTACACTTAATAATAATTTTGTGTCTCTAACTTTGAGTGAATTTTAATTTCAGTATCAAAAATTAATTAATAAATAATTATCGATAAAAATTTTCCTGAGCTCAAATAAAGTGTTAGTTTTCCCGGAATTAAAAGGTTGATGCATCATACATCACAAGTCATAAACGAAAGGTAAAAAAAATTAGTCCAAAAAGCATATTGGGGTGACCTGGTCCCCGACAGCAGGTCAACACTTAATATCCCGTACTCGGAGATAAATCAACTGGTATATTAATCTTCGACTTGTTTCGAGAGTAAATAGACAGTAATATAGCGAGTTCAATTGGCACCAGGAAATTGGGTAAATCTTTTAACAGATCAATTAATCGATACGGGCTTTAAAAGTCCATTTGTATCAAGTTAGTGTGCACGACATGAGCAAGTACACATACATGCATATTGTAGTAATAGTACACCGACATTAATTTCAAATCTAATGTACATATTTAAAGTCATGCTAGTAGTATTAGTGTTAGTATTAGTATTAATATTAATATTAATACTACCATCAGCATTAACATAAACATTGTGCATTACACATACACCAGACAGTATAACGTCCCACATATAAAACTTTTCCGAGCTATCCATCACCTGGTGCTCGCACGAACGCTCCGGAAACTGTGTCGAGCATTATTGGGTCATCATCGAGCTTTGTGAGCTCCGCGTTCTCTGTCCCCTTTTGCATTCTCTAACTTGTTTTCAAGTAACAGATCAATTCCAATCAGCGGCAGCTGAAACAGAGCCTATACTTGCTATTGCTATTGCTATTGCTCTTACACTTTACAGCACACAGTAACACATCCAGCTATAAGATGTGAAGATGTGTGCTGGGGGCAGACCCAGAGAAAATGTCTCAATCGGCAGCAAGCAAAGTTGTATTACGCCCGCGCAACCTGACCCACTTGGGGATTCACTATTCCCGTCTCAAAGGCAACAAGGACAATCTGATTCAATGGACAGTCAACAAGTACTTATTACTTTATTCGATATAATATATTATATATAATATTAAATATAAAATGTACTGGATAAAATTTATATTTCTCGATTATTTATTTTATTATTATATTACGGTTATTATTTTAGATTTTATTTGTTTTGTATCAAGTTATTTTATTTATTCAACCGAGGTAGTTTTAAATTGTGCGAACTTTGATAGTGATGAAAAAAGCAGGCCACGGACTCGGTTAAATATTCAGAGGAGCTTTTATCTACGATGTTTGCCGAGTGTCGTCTCGAGCTTAATGTAAACGTGTGAAATAAGTTTCCGCGGAATCAAGAAATGAAAGGGTGAGAGAAGTTTTTTTTTAGAGAGAGAAGGGGGGGGGAGAAAGAGAGAGAGAGAGAGAATACGGGAATAGTGAACTACTGGTGACCTTTGCCGGGTTACGTGTTTTCGATGTGTATTATAATCCCGCGAGTAAACTAATGTGTCACTGCTACTGTAAATGCGGAGGTAGACGCACTGCGGTAACACGCACGATTTTACTTCCTGATGGTACACATATTTGCTATTCAACATCACAATCATTTTTGGTTATTATGTACATTATATAATAATAATAATAATAATAATAATAATAATAATAATAATAATAATAATAATAATAATAATAATAATAATAATAATAATAATAATAATAATAATAATAATTATTATTATTATTATTATTATTATTATTATTATTATTATTATAAAAGTGGACAAAATATTATAATCAATGATTAGCAAATAAAATTTATTTGTGGTTTTTTATTTTCTTGAATAATTGAAGTATTTTTTAAAATAACAAATACATTACAATCCACTAAAAATTTTTTAAGTAACGGCATAATAAGTGATGAAAACTTTTGTTAAATTGCACGTACTTTCTTAAATGAAATGAAACCTTGAAGAGGCACAAATTCAAGTCAAGACTTTTACAACGATACCAAATTTAACCATAAAAACTCAATTCGTCATATAAATACACTGGGCACAAAATTTTGTTTATTCTCTCAATATTATTCATTATTTTGAAATTACTTTAATTATTCAAGAGAATCAAAAACCACAAATAAATTTTATTTACAGATCATTGATTACAATATTTTGGTAATTATTTACAAGTTGGGTCAACCCCAGTTTGGACCATAAAACTAGGTGAAAAATTAACATTTAAAAAAATTTTTTTTATTCTGCTTGTTTGTACGGTGTATTTGAGATGAAAAGTGTTGTGGAAAGAATAAATAAAGATTTCGATAGCTTTTTTGCCGCAAAAGTTGAAAAAAAAAATGGCTTTCATGTTTTTAGATAAAATTTCTATTTTATCTCTTTTTGATGTTTTTGTTATATATATATATTTTTTTTTAAAACTCTTGAATTTTTAAATGATCAACATTTATACTCAAATTTAAACTTTTCTTCTATTTTTATAGTTATATTCCAATTTAAAGAAAAACGATTATTTCTTAAAATTTAAAATTTTTGAAATTTTAAATCTTTATTAGTCATACGTGTACTTTTATAGTAACTCTTTTGTATACTTTTGCCATCTGGCTATTCTGCCTTGGCATTGAAATTAAATAAATAAAGTACATAAAAAAACGAACAATTTAAAAAATAAAATTGATCAATTTAATAAAAAAAAAATTTAACATGGATTGAGCCCATTTGTAAATAATCACTGTTATTATTGTTGTTGTTGTTATTATTATTATAATTGTAAATTAAACTAAATTAATTAAAAGAAATTTTTCAAGCTTGAAAAACATTCAACTAAAATTTTAAAACAAGTTGACAAGCTTTCATAAAATTTCAAAACCACAAAACATTTCGGAAACTCTAAAACTGTCAGAAACATTTTGTACATAATTAATAGCCATATTAATATTATTTCAATCATTCGTTATTTACATTGTGAGGTCAGATTCAGACATAAATTTTGTTAAACTATTTGATGATAAATAACATAGAGTTAACAGTTGCTGCAAATTTTTATAGAGAAATTCTTCATCTTGAAGTTTGATTCTAGTTTCAATTTTTTGCCGACTCACTAGAAAATATAATTTATCGTTTAATTTGCCGTGAGTTCTTCCATCGATTTTCTGAGAAACTCACTTTTTTCGGGTGGATGAATCGACAAAAAATAGCTTGTAAATCGTCAAAGTTTTTGTTCCACTCAATGTCGGGTCACGAAATTTCTGTACTACGTTAGTTATGTAATTATTAAAGATTATTAGTTATTATATATTATTAATATTTCAAAGATAAGAGTTGAGTGTTTTTGACAGTAATAATAGAAGTTACTAATATTCTGAAGAAATTTGAAATACTTTTTCAAATAAATAAAAAAAAAAAAAAAAAAAAAAAAAAAAAAAGTAGACGGACAGATAAAAATTGAGGTGAATAAAAGTAAAAATAAAAAAACGATAAGTAATAACAATATATCGCAAATGTTTTATGGGTGGTAGCCAATCTATAAGCAGACTTGTAGAATTTAAAATTTCATAACGGTAAAACATACAGAACAAACGATATAGATACGAGTAAAGTGGATGAGTGTTGGCAAGGAAAAGTTAAGTCACGGTATTTGTTTCTCCAGTATTATATATTATAGTTATTTATACAGACTGTAAGTTCCAACATACGCTATTTTGTAGTATGTAGTGTGTGATGTTCACTACAGAGCATACACACTTACATTAGTAATTTTATTTGGCTGGTAACTTTACATGCGGGAAAATTGATGATAGTAAAAAATTTACCCCAGTATAAAACGGTACTTGAGATAATCAATACTCTTTATGAAAGTACACTCTATTGCCCATTTATGTACATATGAATTTTGTGGTAGTCAATAGCCGTTAATTGATCAGCCAAACATTATTATTATTATTTTTTTTTATGAAAATATTGAATTAATTATAAGTCTAATTTTTAAGCAAACAATTGATATCGATCACAACCATTAGAGATGGACCGTTTCATCGTAGAGTGAGATTAATAAAAATTACAATATCAGTTCACTGAAAAACAAGAACTTTGAAAAATATTATCTATATTATTAAGAGAATAAGCAAAATTTTGTAGCCAGTGTATTTGTATGATAAAATGAGTTTTTATGATTAAATTTGGTATCGTTGGAAAAATCTTGATCTGGAGTTTTGCCTTTTGATGGTTTCATATAATTCTCACTGATAGTCAATTTATGATGACAAGTATTTAGGCTGCATTCGAATATGCTCTATCTCTAGATACATAATTACGATATTAACTTGTATCTCGTGAACTATTGACATTTTTAAAGATATAAGCTCATCCCGATTTTACACTCATCAAGACCTTTCATTTAAGTACCCACATCAATTTTTCATATATTTATATACTTTAGGTATATGTATATATGAAAAATATATCGGAATCCATGTGGGTACTCAAATGAAAGCTCTTGATGAATGTAACACTGGAATGAGCTTATATCTTTAAAAATGTTAATAATTAAGAAATTACCTTGTATCTTGTGAACTATTGTCATTTTTTATAATATAAGCTCATCCTGATGTTACACCCATCAAGACCTTTCATTTAATTACCTACATCAATTTTTCATATATTTATATACTTTAAGTATATGTATATATGAAAAATATATAAAAATGCATGTGGGTACTCAAATAAAAGCTCTTGATGAGTGTAACATCGGGATGAGCTTATATCTTTTAAAATGTCAATATTTAATAAAGTACAGAGCAATTAAGCAAAAGTGATTATTTAATACAGCAAAATTTAATTCATTTATAGTTCACAAGTCACGGCAGTCACATAGTGACACACAAGGTTATTATTATTATTATTATTATTATTATTATTATTATTATTATTATTATTATTATTATTATTATTATTCTCTACGTAATTTCACGCCAAATTATATTCAGTTCCGGTAGCTTAAATAATAGAGCTCCTGACGGTTAATCAGGGAGATCCGGGTTCAATTCCCGGGTAGCGTTCGAAGCCCTGTTTTTATTCGAAGTCATTCTTTGTTTTTAATGAATTTTCAATATTACGATATCTCATTTTTTATGTATTGATGAGATTTCATGAATCTAATAATAAAAAACTCCATTACGACTAATAGTAATAATTGGTAATTAAATTTTAAGTTGAAATATCAATTTTTTAATATTAAAACCTTTCTCAACCTTTATTTTTTATTAAACTTTTAATAACATTGTTTTAGCAACAATTTTACTATTTTAATGATTTTTATCAAATAAACGATGCAAGTTACATTGTAAATTTACTGAAAAATATAAGAACAACTTTAAAAAATTTTTTTAATAAATCTGCAGTATAACTCGAATTAGTAATTCAACAAAAATCAGCAAACTGGAAAAAATTGTTGCTAAAACGTTGTAATTAAAATTTTCAATAAAAATAACGTCAAATAAAAATATTGAAAAACCTTCAATAATAAATAATTATAATGTCAAAAATGATTATTATTATCTAAAAAAAAAAAAAAATAAAATAAAATAAATAAGTAATCACCAAACAGTCAATTTGCTATTTAAAAAAAATATATACAATTTACCAAATGGGAAGTGACATATTTCCGCTAACATTTTCTCGCCATTTCGACTGCACAGCAACACACCAACACACATTCACCCTAAATACCAATATAAAACATCTATGACACTCTCATCCGAGTAGAAACATCGCGGATTTATTGCGGAATGAAATACCAGATTTATTTCACATATTATATTGTCAGCAATTTGATAAAACCGCACACCTTTGACGCATACATTTATTATCCACAAAAAAAAAAAAGTACATTGATAGCCTTTTATTAAAGAAGCCGCAGTAGCCGATCCGTAAAAACCAAATCAAGAAATAATTTATAAAATATAATCTAATCTAATCCCCTTAGTGGTAGATACCGGGAGATCATTTAACCGGGAACTAATATCGTAATTTTCGCAAAATGGACGAACATTCGTGACTTGCGTCAATAAAATGGTGCCCGTGGCCAGAGTCAAGGTGCTAGGATTTTATTTATACATTTATGCATCTATATCTGACACATATGTACACAGAAGTAAACCATTGGATGTATTATTGGCCTGGCGATACATGAATGCAGAATTCAAATATGTTCGCTTCACTTATTCATCTCAATGTATATATATATATATATATATATATATAGCTAAAAGTATGAAAATCCACAGCTACTGAGTCTTTTCACACGCGTTTCCGACGCGATTTCTTCAATAGGCTATATAACGCCTGTACTGTAAAATATATGTGTATAGTTTTTTTTTTCTCGATCCAGCTGCTAAAAGTCGACTTTTCTGTTCGCCTGTAAATGCTGCAATGGATCTTAACTGCAGCGCTTGGAATGGGCTCACTGCAGAAAATTTAAAGCGCAAAATATGATACTCTTAATTCGCACGTATATATAAATATATATCTATATATTCATAGAGTTGGTGGTGAATTTATTCAGAGAGAAAAGCGAGTTAAACGCAATATTAAAGCTAGATAAATGAAGAGATCAAATGAAAATAATACTGGTAGCTTAATGCATCATTACTGTTTGCATGAAATGAATATCGTGAATCTCGGATCGTAGATCGTCGAAATTGGGACAATGATATTGGAGTAAAGAATCTGGATACTCGTTAAATGATACCGCTATTTCCACTCTATTCTCTTCGGTAGCAAAAGGGTTTCATTATTATTTTTTTATCTCTCTTCTTTTGTTGGTAGCAGTTGCTAGTGGTGAAAAATATGAAAAACCCGCGACGGACAATGGAGTCGTGGATGAAAAATTGAGCAATCTTCGCGTGGTGTTATAGAGAAATGAGCAGCTTTAGTTTTATTTTTAAAGAAAACGAATTAAGCGCCTGTTTCTAGAGAACTTCTAAGTTACTTGATTAGACGCTTCATCGCTTACACATTTTATGAGACACTTGTTATCTTTTTATTTATATATACATTTTTAAGTTGCTAAGGAGCTTAACCACTTTTCAGTACACATTTTTCACTCGCGAAAAAGCTTACGTACTTTTTTACACGGGCTTTCATTTATTTCATTAATTTTTGTTCCGCGATTCTGAGCGCACTGCAGTTAGAAGGCTTTGTCGTTATTTATTGTAGTGAATATAATTTTTATTTAGTCTAGATGAAATGATATATTTTGAAACTTTTCCCTTGATTTATTTCAAAATTTTAAAACTCTTTTCATAAAGATTTTTTTTTAATTTTTTTATTTAAACAGACTAATATAACAAATTACTGTTTACTTATACGCTGAAATATTTTTTAAAAATAATTTCAAGTTAAAATAAAGTTACTTTATTAAAATTTAACATTTCTACCGTAGAAAAGAACTTAAATAATTTTTTTCATGCCAAGTTTCTGCTTTATGAAATTATTCAAATACATTTACACACTCAGAATTACTCATTAAAATAATAACCAGCTCTACTAATAAATTTTACTATAAAAACACCGCTTTTTTTAAATACTCGCCTCTAATTGCACTGCTGAAAAAATATGAGCCTGAAAATTGCATCCATTCTACAATTTTCCTCATATTATAACAACAATTTACATTAAAAAATTAAAAAAAATGAAACTAAGTCGCGTTCCACATACTATAAGGGTGTATATCAATTTATGCGCCCTTTTGGCTTTATGAATTAAAAAGACCTTTTTTCCCTTGCTAATCGACTAGTAGAAATATATTCCAAGTTTAAAAATAGAAAAATAAATTTCTGAAACTATAAAAGGGCATATTTTCCAAATAATACGCTGTTTTGACTTTAGAAATGAAAAAAATTTGTTATTTAAAGCTAAAAGGGTGTACTAATTTTTTTTACTAATTTATTATTTAACTTGATCCTTAAATATGAAAAAAAAATTTTTTTCTGAAAATAAAAAATAAAATAACTATTTAAAAATTCACTTTGGTGCGCTTTAAAAAAGATATTTCAAAGGAAAAAAAAATTTCCTTAAATTTAAGACTTTTAATTTAGCCTGTACTCATTTATTCCTTCCTTCAATATTATTCTATTTTAATTCACTTTTATTCATAAATTATTTAACCAACATTTTTTATCAAAACTTAAATTTTTTTCACACAATCCTCTTTTAGTAATTCAAATAAATTTTTTCCAAGCCTCAAAAAAAAATTTCCCAAGCTTTTTTAAAAAAATCCCCGAACAATTATAGAACACCCTTTCGACAATATGAACATGTGTATTTGAATATCCAAATTCACCATCCCCGCAAAATTCAAACCACAACCGCACCTTCCAACTTGCAAACCGTAGACCCCAAAAAAGCAATCCATCCTTCTCCCCTTGCACCTCACAAACACAATAAATATCACCCAGCCCAAATAAAAGAATCACCATAAAAAAAAAATATCTCACCTCATCGTAGATAAAATTATCAATCTCCTCAAGCGGCCTGCCGTAAAGCCCGGACGGAAAAGGCTCGAACTTATGAGGAAGCACGGCGCCGTCCTCTACCGAAGTTTTCCTCCTCGGCTGGAACCCGTACTCCCTGACCAGCTGAACAGTCCTGCTCTCGAGTCTGTCGAGGCTCTCTTTGGTGAAGGGTTTAACAGTTTGCTTCCCCGACCTGGGGCCACTGTACCCGAACCCACTGGCACCAGCACCACTTGCACTACCACAAAAACCACCAGCACCAGCACCACCACTGATTCCACCCTGGCCCTGCTCCTCACCAGGTGTATTGTCATACTCGCGCTTCAAATTATCGTACTCGTCCTCATTATCCTCTTCCTCATTGTCCCCGACGTCCCCGGGGGTCTGCGTCAAGCTCCCCAGGGCCTCGACCTGGATCTCCGCGCTGGCCGAGTCCCCGGTCCCGGAGTCCGCGGAGGTGCCCGCGGTCCCGACCAAAGGCGGTCTCAGTCTCATGCTGTCTTGGGACCGGAACCTGGAGGTGACCCTGACCTCCCTGTCCTCCTCCCGAGCCTCCTCGGTGGTCTGAGTCTGGCTCCTGGCGAAGCACCTGGGGAACATCTCCTCGAAATGGGCGATTTCCTGGCCCTCCCTGGAGCCTCTCCCCCGCTCCCTGTCGTCGACCTCCAGGACTACTTCCGGCTCGGAGTCATCGGCGTATTGGCGAATAGTCCTCTCGGAGGAGTCCTCCTGGTCAAAGACCTCGTACCCGCTGGGGGAGAGCCTCGAGGAGTCGTCCTCCGAGTTCTTGTCCTCGTTGCTGTTCCTGGAGGACCTCCCCGGGTTGGTGTCTTTCTCCATCTCGGGCTCGGGCTCCGTTCTCCGGGGGTCATCACCAGGTTCGGGAGTCCTGCGTGGCCTTCCCTCCTCCTGCCTCCGACGCCTCAGGTCCCTGGAGGAGCCGGGAGCTCTGTCCCTCCTGCCTGACAGCGAAGTCCTCGTGGAAATCGAGTAGGTCGTCGAGGAAGGCGAGGTTGAGGAGGACGAGGATTGGGACTGTGACTGAGTAACTGGAGGGGGCTCCTCCTTGCCGCGAGAAGTCGTCGGAGTGACCCCGTAGATGTCCTCCTGGACGAAGGTGTCGAGCTCCTGGCGGCTCAGATTCTTAACATAAACACCGACTACTCTCGGGCGGGTTGAAAACCCGTTGTCCTCGGACCCGCTGCTCGAGGGACTTGGAGGAGCTCTGCCCTCCCCCCCGGCTCGTCGAGATGTCATTGGCTCGTCGTCATCCATCCGTTTGACCCCTGCTTAACCGTTTTTACCACCGGGATTGTCATTGTCGTCACTAGTGTCATCATCATAATCATTATCATGGTCATCACTAAAAAGACAATTATTGGTGTCAGTGTTGGTATTAATGCTCGCATTCTTGGTGGTTCTGAATTCCCCTGGCAGTCAGATCTGCTCATGGTGATTCACGGAGTCATTAGACACGCGATCATCGTGACCCGGTGGCTCAGTTGGTGCTTGCCGCCCGCTTAACGATCCCGACATCAGCTGGCGAGCCACACACTTTAACACAAAGCTAATCCTCACCGATTAACAGTTGTCTATCTAACATTTAACATTTAACATTAATATTTTATATTTTACCTCTATTATCATAATATAATTACTTAAAATATGGCGGGTGATACTGTTCGATTCCGCGCTAACTAGTCACAGTCATCGGATGAGCATAATATTTATTAATTATTATAATAGTTATAACAAAACAACTCAAATGATAACGATATATACACTAATATGTTTCTGTTAAAACTTTTAATCATTATAATATTTATTTTTCTAATAATATTATTTTGTTGGCTTGTTATCTCACAAGTATCCTCCATCCAGTTTAATGAATATTCACCCAATTATTCTTCATCACCCGAAGTGTTTCTCTATATCATCCCACTTAGTTATACCTCCTCGAGTTGCTCCTACCATTACTACCGTCATCATCATCATTCTCAACATTAACATCAACATCCTCAACAATGAAATATCTTGTCCAGATTTTAAGTTGTTGGTGTTGGTGTTGTTATCCAGAGGGTCGCTAAAACCATCAAGACAACCGAGGGTGTAAGTGATATGAGACCTTCCTTGGATACCATGACCCTCCCAATATAATCGGGAGTATCCGAACGGAAGTTAATTCACGAGACACTTGAGCAGACTCGAACACTGGGTTTCATCCCCGAAAAGATGGTTAGGTTTGTTCACCCTAACAAACCGATGGTTTATCACTCGTAACTGAAAATGCTTGCCACCAGTTACCCAGTGACCTTTGACTTGAGTTCCGATACCGATAAACAGACTTGGATTTGCTTTGATTATCCTACCCGGTGCTTTTATGTATTTTTATTCCACCACTTTGACCGAACTTTTAGGCACGAATATCCAAATTTAGCAATGGACGATAATTCGCGATTAAAGATTGAGATTTAAGATACTGGGATGTTTATTTTTGGTTGATTGTTGTCGGGGGGATGTAAAACCACGGGTGTCCCTTTCGAGAGCTCTGGCGGCACTGTTCGACGGTCGACCAGGCGATTCCGTAGGCGCGCGCGCGTATTGAACGTAGACGACGTTCCAGGGGGGAATATATAGACTATAGACACACCGGAGAGAGTAAAAGAGTGACACACCACCCACCTGCACACAGCTCTCGAAACTAACCCCTGTGACCGAGTAAAGAGCCACCTTTATAGTTATAATAATAATAATAATAATAATAATAATAATAACTATTTCTGGTCTGAGCTCAAGACTGCTACCAACGCCATCGTGCCCATCAGCCGTCAGCCATCTGTGGACTGGAAACCCAGTGCCCTGCAGTGATCGTCTAGCTCCTGGAGACACAGAGGCGACTGAAGACCCGGGAGACCGGCCACCAGGAGGCAGCAGCTCGGGGCTCACTCTGTTCAAGTCCAGAGCTTGTGTTATCATTTTAATTTATTATTGTTTATGTTGTCATTGTCAGTGTCGACAAGGGAGCTGAGAAAGGAGAAAAAGACGTAAAAGCGGATGAGGAAAATGCTTTCATTGCTTACATTTATGGAAACATAAAACAATAAGGGAATAAAAAAGATCCTTGAGAAATAATAAAAGGTTGCTGGGTCGATGTACTCTTCAAACATCTTTATCTTTACGAGGTACTCTTTAGATCTTGTGTTTTTTCTATCACCCTTGTACTACAGTTTTCTCTCTGAGCTCTTTGTCCTTTGATGATCTCGGCTTATTATGCATTCCGTTGGTTCTAAGGATTTACGGTAATTGACGATAAAAAATTACAGGGATTTTGCGAGAAATTTTCAGACGTGTTTTCAGAATTTAGTTTTGATTTATCGAGTTAATGATTGCTGGGATTTATGGTGGTTGTTTTTTTATTGAGAACTTTGTTGAATAATGTTTTTTTGACACGAAAAGTTTAGATTAATTTTCTAAGAATTATTTTATCTCTAAGTAATTTATTTTTTTCAGTAAAAAAATATAGACATAAAAAATATAGAAAGTATTGTATAAATTTCAAATTTTGTGATTCTGTCACACTATGAATTAAATTAAACTCTTACAAACTACAGATAAAGCAAATGGACAGTAACACGCTCAAAAAATTTTTTTTTGATATTAAAATTAACCAACAGATGGCGCATGGTCGCTAAATCTGCTCCTTTTAAGAGAGTTAAATTCACAATATTAAGTTACAAGATAAAAATCGTTTTTTTTTTTTGACTTAAAAAGCTTATTTGCCATTGATTTTTAGTTTACATAATTTCTAATTCAATTTTTGATCAATTAATACACATTTATAAAAAAAAAAAAATTTTTTAAATCATAAACGGCCATTTGAAAAAATTTGTGAAATTTTTTTTTTATATTAAAATTGGCCAACAGATAGCGCATGGTTGCTAAATCTTCTCCTTATAAGAGAGTTAAGTTTGAAGTGATATAAAATAAAAAAAAAAAAATATCAGAATTTAGCTGATCATAGTTTTTAGTTTTATCTACTAGTCAAACTATTTTTGAGTAATGAAATATGTTAATTAAAGTACACATTTAAAAAATTGAATTTTTTATTCAAGAAATTCATGTTATCATTTACGGAATTGGAATATTAATACATTATTCATAATACGAATATAGAAACGAGTTGAATTGAAGTTTACACGCCAGAAAAATAAACTTCCAAATGTAAATACTAGATCCGAAAAAAATATATCAAATAACAATATATTTACTAATAATAACAACAAACTCAATATTTTTCAAACTAACATTTCAAAATTCGATATTCCAGTCAAGTTTATGTATTTTCTCGGTGAAATTTGAGGATAGTATCGGGACGTAAATAGCGATCAGAATGAGATAAAATGTAAGTAAATAATACTAATGATAATAGTGGGAGTATAGAGATATAGCGTATGAAAGATAAACTGCTGGATAGTTTAATACAAACTTTCTCGGTGTGGATGGATGATGTCTACAGAGTTTGCCAACCGTCAATACATAACGCCACTGGTTGAGCCGAGTATATACACCAACTTTGGTTTCAAAGTATGGAGATGAGCTACATCTAAATCTATATATAATGATAGTTTTGGGTGATGCCAGCCAGCAGTGCCACTGTTTCTGTCGAAAGAATAATTTCAATTTCATATCAGATCGGGGAAAGTGTTAATCTGCAGTTTTCACACCGCGTACTGATCTGATGATCCAGCCGAATATCAACAAGAAGCTCCTCAACCATTCTCTAGTCTTTTTCTCTTCTGCAAGTTTTATACTTTTTTAATGCGCAAGGGTAGATTATTCAAAGAAAACTTTCAAGTGAGTTTTCACTCCTTTTTTCTTTTCACTCTTTTCAAGACAAAGATTTAAAACAGGGAATTATTTTCAAAAAAAAAAATTACCTTTTGTGTTAACTTCTTTTTTTTTATTCTTAAGCAACTGCCGAGGAGTCAACCGAATATTTTTTTTAAAGCTAACTGCGTATGTTGAGTTATCTAAAGGGTTCTTATGTCGCTGAAAAAATTAAATGATGAAAAAAGCTTTTTAAAACAGTACTTTACATCAGAAGTTATTGTTTTACATCAAAATAATTGGTATAATTTTTTTTTTTTAATTAATTAACTTATAATTAAAATATTTAATTATCATTCCGACGAATAACATAAAAAAATAACCAAGTGATTTAATTAATGAATAGCAGCTATTTCGAAACAATTACATTAATTGAGTGTACATTTCTGGGGAATAATTAATCGCTGTTCGTCTGCATTATATACTACTTTAATATTTAAACAAAATTTTTGTTTTAATTTAAACATCTATTAATTAGTAAATATCATTACATTACATATATATATTTGATGATCATGATGACAATGAAAATACAGTTATTGAGGGTCATTGCATCGATTTTTGAAAAGCGGTTAATATTTTCTGTTTGATATGCAAGCTGATAAGAACGGCTACAAATCAGAACTTCCGATAAATGCCAGCCTGGAAATAAACAAACTTTCGAATGATAAATAACTTTTCAAAAGTAATCACAACGAGCGTTAAAAGTATGAAGAATAATCACTTGAATCATGACTGCATCATTTCCTTGAATCCACTATCCACTTTTTGTAATATCTATGCAAAGGGCCGAGTCACCGCTGCTTGGAAAATTCATATCCGGTACTTTTCATTCGTGCTTTGGAAATCTAAATTATATTTGGAAATCATACTTTACTGTCGTTTTTTATTTTCTACCGTGAGAATACGCTGGGAAATTTATACAGTGATATAAATATTTAAATTTTACGGGGTTATTTTAAAGACAGAGTTTTAAATTTTATTAAAATTGACTCTGGATTATCAAAATCCAAAATTTTGATTATATTTTATAATAAGCGTTTAAAAATTATTTTGTCTGTAAAAAAGTTCAAATTTTCTCAATTTTGTCGAAAGAAATATCTTTAATCAGATAAACCGTATAAAAAAAATAAAAATAAAAAAAAAATTTAAATAAAAATTTAAAAGTGACACAATAACGGATTTTTTAAGACAAAAAATAAAATTTTGAAATATTTTAGATAAAAAAACTCGAAAATTTTTTACATTTTTAATTTAAATGTTCTAATCAATATCCACTTCATCCTGAACATAATTTTCTAAACAAAGTGTAATTTAGAGATTTCAGAGATATAATTAAAACTTAAAGTTTGAAATATCTCGAACCTCGAAATTTATTCCAAACTTTCATATAAGCAAATTTAATTTGATTATTATCCTTGTTGCACTCGTGATGATAGAGCTAATTGCAGTTTTATGTTTTTCTTTTAAAAAATTAAGAATTTTGAAAAAAACGCTTCGATATAAAATAGATAATGAAATAATCTTTTACGTAGCAGAGGCTTTTTTTCGAAAATCTTTTTTCTTTAGAAGAGAACTAAAAATCTGCAATCATAGAGACCGGCTCTTAATGTAAACTAGTATTTTTCCACTTTTTACGAGTTTTTATGTTTTTTCGCAGTTTAAAAAATTTTTTTAAAAATTGATTTTACGCTTTTATCTTCAAATCACTTTTATTAATACAAATCCTATTTTTTTACCACATTAATATAAAAAATGGTGCTTGTTTGATTATTCCATCAAAAAAATAACAACTTTTTTTAATTAGATCAAAAATAATAATACCAAAAACCTATTTAAAAATTTTTTTAATCTAAAAGTACCTTAGATAAAATCTCTAACAACATATACCCTAATAACGCACCAGAAAAAAAAAGTTACAAATAACATCGTAGTTTCAAAAATTATATAATAAATTCAAAAATAATTCTAATCAATCTTAAAAAATTCAACCCAAACCCAAACAACTGTCCTATATCTAAAATCTTTTATCTTTTATTTCAAAGTGAAACCCTTATTGAAAATTTTTTAATTTAAAGCATACTTCAGATATAATCTCTAAAAAAATAAAAATATTCAAAAATTATGTAATATAACTATATACTAGTGAAAAAAAAAAATGAGCTTAAATAAAAAAAAAAATTATTTTCTCCAAAATTATTTTTCTTGATTCAAGTAAATTTTTTTTCTGTGTAACATCGCAGTTTTCAAAATAATAACATGAATTAAAAAATAATTAAAACCAATAGCTCAACTGTAAAAACTTGAACGCAAACAACTTTCTATCTAAAATCTCACATCCTTACTTCAAAGTAAAACCCAAAAATTAGCATATTTCCAACTCGACATAACCCATCGACCTGCATACATCTGGTTAACTTTGTCCCGCAACAAACTAACAAATCACGCGCTAATTCCACAACCCACCCACACCCCGGAAAAAAATTCCCAAAAAAAAATTTCTCTTATCTTTCAACTGCACTGTTATTCCCGAAAAACTGTAGCAGAGTTAAGTACCAGCGAATTAGCTTTTAACCGCGGATATGTCCGCCATAAATAAAGGGAAACTTTAAAATCAGTAGTTTCAGTGACGTGGATTTAATCCCCTTGTTAATCGCAGAACTTACCACTTACCTACTGCCCGTAGATCTGTAGATCTCCCCCTTCTTCCTCAGGAATAGCAATCCATCGTGAAAAGCTCCCTGCACACAGACCAGACTGCGTACTGCATGTATGAACACATAAATATGTATGCAGATCTCTATTCTCTTAGCATGCCCACGCGTGCCGCGAATATCGTACACCAGTGCTCCAACTACGTCATCTCCGCGTCACGGACTCGGTGGTATTGATCGAAAGGGATGTAGCTTTAGCTTCTGGTTTTCTTTCTCTCTCTCTCCTACAACTGAGCAGAGTTTTCCGTCTCTTACCGATTAACACTCGGCACTTTCACTTATAAATATAAATCTCAAAAAAAAAATTTTAAATAATTATCCTTTTTGGTATTCATTGCATAGAATTTGTTATTCGGTTTATTTCTCCAGTTTACTTCAACTGGAATTTATACAATATTCTTACTGTAATTGCAACGACAATGACAGAAAATCTCAACCTGTTACTCACCACTTTTTTGTCCTGCTATTTTATTTTACTACCAGTTTATACTTTTACGAGCTTACATATACATAATTAACGGATAAATATAAACTGATGTATACTTTACACCCCAGTTACTTTTCGACCCTCGATACCGATGTAAATCAACGGTAATAAGCTCAGTCATGGGTAATTACTCTTATCCTCACGGACATCTGTTTTCGATTAGCTTGTCCAAAAAATATATAATCCGTGACACATATAAATAAGCTTCTAACAAAGTTATTCCCCTATATTTTAATCTCCAAATACTAATGGGACAATAGGATTGTGTTATTTTAAAATATAGATATTTACGATGATATTTTACTTTTTGACGGAAAAAAATTATAACTAATTTGAAGGGTGTCAATTAAGGGGATACAATGACACGGAATATTTTTTTCTGATAGGTAAAATTTAGAAAAGTTTTTTTTTTTCTCACCATCCCCGAAAATGTATTTTTACAAAAGGACTAAAAATATTTCATCACTTAGACTAATATTTTTTTTTTTTTTTTCATTATTTTATTTTAATATTTTTATCTTTATTTATATTCCCACAATTTTTAATAAAATTTTTTCTTTCTGAAAAAAAGGAATGATTTTTTCTACATTTTCTTCTCGTATTTTTATTGGTAATAAATTGAAGATTATAGCCAAAATAATCGATAATAATTAAAATGGCGTTTTAATAAATAGAAATCTTTCCTACCAACTTGATAAAAAAGTCACAATAATTATCTCTTATAAATCCTGATAGATGGCGTTTAAAATTTTTTCCTATCTCTTCATGCCAAACTAAAGATCGTACAAGTTGTTTTATATCGTTAGAAATTTTTAGAAAAATTTCTAACACCTTTAAATATTATTTTTTAATTGTAACGAATAAATAATTCGATAAAAATTTAAATAATTAAATTAAATTAATTAAACAATTATCAATTTGTCTCAAAATAAAAATCTATGGTATAAAATTTTGTGGAATTGTTTGCAAAGTGAAGATTTAGAAGTTTATGTGATTTTTATACGCCGAAGTTGGGAAAAATAGCCGTAAATGACGACGTGTGATTTTTCAACAGACAAGAGAGCTCCGGGAGTGGAATCAACCGTTTACAAAAACATTTCAATTCATTGCTTTTCTGTGTTTTTGCTGTATATTTTTTGTCGCTGTTTTTCGAGAGCCCAGAGTTGAGCCATTGGCAGAAATACTTTGAAGCATCAATGTATCAATAGAGCGGCATTAGAGACGATATGTTGCACTCGAAACATCAATAAGTCTATTGTCCGGGTCTTTGGGTCCATAGTGACTTTCAATGGGCTGTCATAAGCATCTCTCTCACGTTTACTTCTTCTCGATGCTCTTTTCCTCTATATTTTTCACCCATTACATCAAATACGTGACTCTTTTAGCAATTCTTCACACATATCATGCTTATTCTGGTGGATTCAATTTAAAACAGAGCTCAAACTCCTGAGGAAATAAAAAATCCGCGGAAATTAAAAAAAACTTCATTGGATTTTCAAATAGAAAAATTTTCATCTAATTATTTTTAATTTTCACTTTAAATTTAAATTTAAATAAAAATATGAATACTCTGTGCATGGAAATAAATTTCTGAAGAACAGATTTAAGTGGGTCTCGCGTAGAAAAAAAAAAAAAAAAAAAAAAAAAAAAAAAAAA
>JZSA01001457.1:0-57220 GCA_000956155.1 Cotesia vestalis
TATTGACGTTTTTAAAGATATAAGCTCATCCCGATGTTATACTCATCAAGACCTTTCACTTGAGTACCCACATGCATTTTCATATATTTTTCATATATACATATATATAATATATATAAATATATGAAAAATTGACGTGGGTACTCAAATGAAAGGTCTCAATCAACGCAATGTCGAGGTGAGCTTATATCTTTAAAAATGTCAATAGTTCACAAGATACAAGGTAATTTCTTAATTATGTATCTAGAAATGACACTAAATTTCACTTTAAAAAACCGATTTTATCATATGACAATCCCGGATACAAAATTTTTTTTATTCTCTTAATAATATAAATTAAATTATAAAAAATCTTTAAATGAAAAAATAAAGTTTCATAAATTTAAAAATTTTTTTATAAAAAATTAATAAATATTTAAATAAAAAAAATTCTTACGCTTCAATTCGCGGCCATCGGGAGGACAAGGTCCCTTGTTCATCAGACAATTGTAGTAATGATGAAGCAGCTTTTTGTTCTCCAAAACGAGGTCCAAATTGAGCTTGTCCCATCTGGTCATGTAAGCCTCCGCTGGAGGCGGCTGGTAACAATGCGATGCACACACAACTAACAGTAAAATAACGGAGGTGTGCATGACCGCACAGTGACACCAAAAGAGACCCACCAACCTGGGATGCATTTCCCGAACGAGTAAACCGATCCCGTGGTTCGCGGGCGCATTTATACCGGCACGAGCATCCATCGATTACTGCACACAGACAACTATTTTTTCATTTTATTTCAATACCGATTATTTTCCTCCAGGCAACTGGATTGTTTAATTATCTATAATCATCCTATCGGTACTTGCAATTAAATGTAAATATTACTCGGTAGAATGTTTTAAAACATTCGACATAAATAAATTTACATAACATAATTATCAATGGTGGAAGGTTTGGGAATAATAAACGAGATTTTTTGAACCTATAGTGAAAATTAAATAAATATTTATTACAATTAAAAAGATTAATGAATAAATTGTCTTAAATTTGAAATTTTAATATTAGCAGAGCTATTTTTTTAGTAATAAATATTATTTCTAACCAAATAATATTAATTAACCGGTGGATATTCGTTAAAATTGACTAATTCAATACCTTAAAGAAGAAATTGAAGTTTTTCTTAAATTTCAAATTTTTTTACAAATTTTATTGATTAAATTTTATTTTTATAACTAAAATAGTGTATTTTCATTAATATAAATTGATTTTAACAATGATCAGTCAAGAAACTAACGGGAGAACAAAATGGTCGTGCTTTTATGTTGCCAATACGGGAAATGACGTACATAGATGGCGCGGCGGGAAGCGCGCAAAATTTAAAATCCAAAATAATTGTATTTTTTAAAAAATTAGAAATTTCTCTACAAAGAAAGAAAAATTTCTTGACTGGAGAACAAAATTCTTGGCTCAAAAAAATTTTCGGGTGCCTGAAGGAAGACCGAAGTTGTATTGGCCGAAGTAAAAATTTTTCTTGAAATTCTATTCTTGGTGAAAGTAATTTTTTCTTAATTCAAATTATCATAAATACTTGATACGATAAATTTTTATTTTTGATCAAGATTTTTAAATACTTTATGGAAGCAGCGCTACCTACTTCAGCTGAGAAAAAAATTTTCTCACCTTGAGAAAATTTTTCTCTTGATTATTTTATATTATTTTACCATGCAATTATACATATTAAATGAAAAAAAAATAATTCAATATTATTTGATCTTCCTATTTGATATGTTAATCAATAAAAATATTAATAAAAATTTACTTCTATCGAGATATTCAATTTTTTGGAGCAAGAGGCTGAATTTTCTCAAAACAAGAAAATTTTCTTGACTTAAATAAATTTTTTTGGATCAAGATACGGATTTTTTAAATTAAGAAAATTAATTTTGTTGGAACAAGTGAAATTTCTTAATATCCCCGAGGCTTAATATCACTGCGATAGAATATTTAAATATATAAACATTAATCTTTTTAAGATTAATAATATCGAATAAATACACATAAAAATCATACTAAAAGAGCGCAACACGATTATACGCGTTTGTGTTGGTCTAAAGTCGAATAAACACACAAAAAAACCATACTATAAGGGCACAACACGGTAATTCGTTGTTAATTATTATTTCGAAATGTTTCATTAAAAAAATTAAATTATTTAAGATATTTTGTCTGGGGATATTTTGACTGGAGATATTTACTTTAAAAAATTTTTGTCCGGAGATAAAGACGCATGGAACCAATTTAAAACGTATTTCAAGCGTCTCAAGCGTTGTAAGCGTGATTAAAACGTTTTAGGCATTAAAAATATGGATAAAACAAAATTCTTTTATCAGAATTGACGGATTTCTTCCTGATACATGCAAAAGTCAATAAATCTGAAAAGGTTGATTTTGCAGGCTATTTTTAAAACTTCCCACTGTGTACGAGCTCAAAATACTTAAAAAATTATCTATTGAAAAATTTTAAACACGCTATTAACACCTGAGACTCTTGAGATGCGTTTTAAATTTCGACTTGGGATAATTTTTGTTTATGTTACTTCTTAAGAATATGTAAACATTATCGAATAATAAAAATATAAATAAATGTAGTGTATTAGCAGATAACATGATCTTTATGTTGCGCAATAACAACATCAGTAACAACTTGAACGAGATGTAATAGTCTTGCAGGAGTGAAGATCCTGATTGTGATAATAACTTTCCTGACAATAAACGCAATTAACAGTGACGCGACCTCGCTGAGGAAATTACACTTTGATTGTTTTCAGCTTCCCGGTTTTAAGGTAACTTTTAATGAAATATATTTATATTAAATGTTATTAACAAGATTTAATAATGTGTAATAATATTTATAAAGAAAAAAAAAATAATAAAATATTAAGGATTGTTGAAGTTATAAGTTACAAGTTATCTTCTTTTTTGTTCGTGGAAAACTCCATTGTAAATTCTAAGTTAATTACTTAATTGTATGCCGGTGGAAAAAATAATGACCTATTGTTGTTTTAATGGTTAATAATAATGTATTGGCAATGATGGTGATGGCAAATGCATGTTTGGTACCGTTAGAAAACAGAAAAACCTGCAAAAGCATTCAGCGTTAAATACTCACATCTCGCTATCATTTCCGACCTACTTTCTTCCCTGGCCTTATTTTTTTTTTGCCCCCGATAATAATCGATTGAATTTTTATAAAAATTTTTAAAGATTTTTCTTTTAAAATTTTTCGTAAAAAATTTTATAAAAAACTAAAGTATGAAAATAAAATTTTGACTATATAAAAATTTACGGTGATTAATTACGTATTGTGGTAACTTATCTACTGATGATAAATTTGAGCCGACAAACGTTAAAGGATAATTCTTTATTGTTAATTGATAGTAAATATATATGTCTATTTATTTAATTTTATGACGCTGATAATTTTTAAAATTTTTCTAGAAAATAATTTATTATAAAATCCAATAAAAAAATTAAAAATATAAATATAACAAGTAAAAAATGATAAGTTGTAAAAAAAAAAAAAAACATTTGATCTAGGTTCAAAAATTAAAAAATGCGTATTTAAAAATTAAAAAAATTATAATAAATATTTTTTTTTATTTTTACAAGCAGCATTTTTTGATAAATTTATTTGTTAATAAATCATAAAAAATTGCAATACGTTAATTAATTTTCTTATTATTAAATTGATTATTTTTATTTAAATAAAACGCAGTAATTTTAAAAATCAAATTTTTTAAAAATAAAAATTAATTTTTAGAAATTTAAATCCGGGTAAAAAACTTTATATATAACTATATATAATTATATATGATTTATATATAATTATATATAAATCATATATAATTATATATAATGACTTTCGGGGTTTTGTATAATTATATAAGGCCAATTTCCATATATAATTATATATAAAGTTTTTTACCTGGGAATTTGAAAATTAACTCCCAAATTTTTTTAAGCAAAAAAGTGACAAAATTAAAAAAAAATTATAAATTAAATTATTACGGGATATTTTTTTAATATTAATTTTTTTAATAAAATAAACAAATTTATTATTTATATTTTAGTTTTTTAAGATCAATAAATTATTAATAACAATATATCCCAACAGATATTTTTCAAGCGCTTTCGGAAAAATATGCTCCTCAATTAACATCTAATGATACTTCATGAATGAAAAAAAAATTTTTTTATCTTCATTTTTCTGAAAATAAATTTGAAAAATAATGTAAAGTAAAATTAATTGAATAAATTAAAGTGAAATTAATTTCTATAGCGGTTCCAACTTCTGAAAATAAAAATTAAACAATTAATGCTTTACTAGAAATATATTTATCTTGAAAATATAAAACTTGTTAAACTAAATATCAATTTTATCTGAATTTAATTCTTCCTGTTTTTGGCTACTCGCTGAATTTGTCGAGCCTGTTTTCTGATCCGATACTGAATCATCGTTATCATCGTCGTTCATGTCTCTAATTTTTTGATGCCTCATTATTATCTTCTCGCCTAAAACAAGACAAAGCGCGACAAAAAATCCAAACGCCAAAAGAAATAACGCGGGACTGAATTCTGGGATCATTACAGGAACTGGATCACTTTTGTGACTTTCTGGACACTCTGGTTTTCGGTGCATCCAAACGTTTCTCAATCTACGAGCCATTCCGTGCTCAACTATTTGCCTCATTCTGTCAAGTATCATCAATTTTATTAATTTTTATTAATTAAGACCAAAAAATGTAAAACTACTGCCATCAAAAATATTTTTAAATATTCACCCATACGTAACCATTTTTTTGAAAGGCGAAAATCTGGCCGTTGCTGTAGCCGTATGTTTGGGAGGAAATAATTGGATTTCAACTAAGTCACATATTTCACCAGTATTGAATGTTTCCTGATAGAAAAAAAAGTAGGATTTTTTTTTAGAATGAAAAATTACGAATTTTAATTGAATATTTTTAAACATAAAAAATCAAATAAATTTTTTTAATTACTTCAAAACAATTATTATTTCTATAGTTATTGTTTTTAATATTAATAATTAACTAACAACCTTGTAATCACTATGTAACTGCCGTGACTTGTGAACTATAAATAAATAAAATTTTGCTTTATTAAATAATAACTTTCGTTAAATTGCACTCTACTTCCTTAACTATTCACTTTTCTAAAGATTTAAGCTCATCCCGATATTACACTCATCACGAACTTTCATTTGAGTACCCACATGAATTTTGATATATTTTTCATATATACATACATATAAATATATAAAATATATGAAAAATTGATGTGAGTACTCAAATGAAAGCTCTCGATGAGTGTAATGTTAGGGTGAGCTTATATCTTATAAAATGTCAATAGTTCACAAGATACAAGGTCATTTTTAATTATGTACCTAAAGATAGAGCATTTCCGGACGCAGCCTGAATAATTATCATTATAAATTGACTATCGGTGAGAATGACATGAAACCTTGAAAAGGGACTAATTTACTTCAAGACCTTTACAATGACAGTAAATTTCACTAAAAAAAACCAATTTTATCATCTAACTATCCTGGAGACAAAATTTTTCTTATTCTCTTAATAATATAGATAATTATTACTGTTAAAGAAATTTACAAAAATTGACGTAAATAATTACTTCTATTATTTTATAAGCAGTTGCAACATCGACGTGAAATGCAAACCCTCCTTTTTGCATCAATTTCAGACCATCTTCAATTGAATAATAAGGTTCTCTTTTTCGTTTTTTATTAACAGCAACTTTATCGCGATACAATTGCAAAGCTACAGGATCTGTTGTCGTCTAAAAATAGTAAAATAATTGAAGAAATTGTTGATTATGAATATTTTAGATAGCTTACTGCAAAAAAATCATAATTATAGGCAATATCTTCGATACCGACTTCCAAATTGCTGTCAGCAAGGTCTTGCAGGGTGTTAATCCACCTCGGTTTTTTGGCTAACAAAGACCCTACAATACTTGCGGAGTAAAATTGGTAGAGAAGAAAGCCCCACATGAAGAGGAATATGAAAACAATTCGCCCCGCGTAAAATCGTGGGCCGTCGCTCAATCCTAAAAACATTTGTCATAATCGCTGTGGGTCCAAAAAAATAAAGATATACCTTGTTGAGCCATAGCAGACGTGACAATCATCAAAATTTCAGAAGCCGGGTAGGTATCAAGTGTCATTTGAGGTTTCTTCATGACCAACCAGTGCTCAAGTTTTACGGATGTGTACAAAAAGATCCAATTAACTGCGCCAAAAAGGGCAATGTAGTACCAAACTTGGTTCTCAAAGGGCTTCAAAAAAGGGTTGCTCAGGTCGTTAGTCGAAGGGTGTCTGAAGATGAAGCAAGGTCTTGCTACCCATGTCTGAACGGTGTATTCAATTGCGTCCAATCTTTCGGGCTTGTACTGAAAAGGAGTCGCTCCAAAATCTACCAAGCCTTTTAGCATATCTCCAATTATTCCGTTGAACGATCCGTTCACCAAATAACCCCAGGTTTTCCCTCTCTGAAGATTCATACTAGTAGAAAAATTATTTTACTCTATTTAAAAATACTATTTCAAAAAACGGGATTCAATTTTTTTTAAAAACTAACGTGAAGTTGTAATAATCGCGCATTTGAAGTGTCAGAGCGTAATTATAACGGTGCATTGTATCCAAATGAGGATTTATAGGGTTGTGAATGTATGTATTATAATCAGGCACCGCTGGAAAATCAATCTGCAATAAAGTCAATCTTTTTTTTTTTAAACAGAATTTATCAAATTTTTTTGGTATAAATTATTGAAAAAAAAATTTTTAGGGATTCTTACGACTATTGACGCATTTAGTACAAGTCCTTGAAGATCTCCACGTCTTTTGTACTTGTATTGCGTCAAAAGAATTTTCAAAATTCCTAAAACATGTAAACTGTTTAATTTTGAGCTACAGTGAAAAAAAAAAAGTCTTAAATCTTAAAAAAGACTGAAAATTTCTTGAATGAAGTTAAAATTTTTTGAACGAAGTTAAATTATTTTAAGCCAAGAAAATTTCTTCTTGCTCCAGAATAATTTCAGTCTTCCTTATAATTTTCTTGGTTCAAGAATTTTTTTTTTTTTCTGTGTATGATTGTAAATTATCGAGGGTAAGTTAAAATACGGCCAACTTCCAATCCATTATTTGACACACAAAGTAGATCTTTTTTATTTCGAGAAAATACATTCCGATTTTTCTAATAGAAAATAAATTTTAATCATTGAAAATTTACCTCTTTAAACTCATTGGAACTCCATTGAAAAAAAAATTAACTTGATTCAAGAAAAAAAAAATTTGGATCAAGAAAATGATTTTCAAAAGCTTCATTATTTTGATTAATGTAAAAAAAAAAAATTCAAACTGTAAAATTTTACTTGATTAAAAAATTTTTATTTAATTATTTTTCTTTTGATTGAAGTTAATTTTTTTTTCAGTGTAAGAATCATTTTCAAAAAATTGTAGGAACTCGTAACCAAGCCGGGAATCGAACCCCGTCTAGTCTGATTATATTGCTACATAAGCTACTGGCACTTGGATTACGATAATTAAAGTCTTGTGAGGAAATATAATGGATTAGAAGTCAGTCATAGGCTAATTGTTTAATAAAAATATAAAATTTCGACTATGACCTTCATTGCGATCATTCAAACTCCAATGACCCATGTAAGTGATATTAAGCTTCCCACCATGGCGGTAACTGGGATTGTAGACGTCATAAAGTTCGTATATTATTTTATTATTGTTATCCGTATTATTGCCATTATATAAATTTTCATCTCTGCGTATTGCTAGCGTCATTTCATTAGCGATCGTTAATGGAAGGTTGTAAAAATAATCTGGTATTTTTTCACCGGTCGTTGGCATCAACCAAAAATAAGACTCGTTATGTCGTAAATGTTGTTCCGTAAACTGGAATTTTTTATATTTATTAAGAAAATATAAATTTAAGTTTGCAATGAAAATGAGCTACAGTGATAAGTCTAAAAAATTTTTCAAGGAAGAAAAGACAAAAATCTTTGTGTTAAATTAACACAAAAAAGTGTTAAATATTTAACATAAAAATTTTTAACACAAAATTTTTTACTGTGTAGTTACGCTCGAGTTTCCTTTAAATACTTGGTAGTCTTCTCAAACAGCTATATACCTTCGAAAAAAAAAATCTTGGAAATCATTCCAAAATAAAAAATTCGGACTGAGTATTTTAATCGAAAAGATGGTAAATTTCAACCAAAAAACTGAAATTTTGCCTAACAGAATAAAAATAAATAATAGTTTAAAAAAACTAAAAAACACGCTTTTTATAGAAAACCGAACTAAAAAAATAGAAAATAAGTTTTAATAAAATTAAATTAAGAATACTGTTAAAAATTTCAATAAATGTAATTAATAATAGTGTAAATAAAAAAAAATGTATTTTATTTTAAAAAAAGCGTGGGGTGCTTTTTAAGAAATTCTAAAAATGATAATCACTCTACTCATATCTGTCGATAGAATATTTATATCTCTTGATCCATGCATCCCGCGCTTTTTTTTAAATAAAATACATTTTTTTTTATTTTACACTATTATTAATTACATTTATTGAAATTTTTAACACTATTCTTAATTTAAATTTATTAAAACTTATTTTCTATTTTTTTAGTTCGGTTTTCTATAAAAAGCGTGTTTTTTAGTTTTTTCAAACTATTATTTATTTTCTACTTTTTAGTTTGGTTTATTTATAATAGCTTGATTTTTTAATTTTAAACTATTATTTGGCAACTAACTTACCAGCATGCACTTTGTTAATATTAGATAAATCGTCTAAAAATAATGGTTGGAAAATTAAAATTTCTGCCTTATTGACTATAGATGAAAATTATATAAATTAACAAAAATCTTATTTTGCAAATTGAAAAATGGAATAATTTTATCAAATTAGTATATTGTCATCGGTCCTCGATAAATCTACAAAGTTTGAACGAAATCTGGCCGTTTAAAGTAGGTCAAAATCGCACTCAAAGAAGTTCGGTTACAAACAAACATACATACAAGTGAAGCTAATAAAAAGCGTATAAGAAACAGTTTTTCGTACTTCCGTTTAAAATCATATAGTTATCTGAATAAATTTAATATTACTTATTTTCACTCCTTATCGGTTTGAATCGGTTCAACTAACGTTTTTAACGTGAAATACGTTCAAATAACGATTTCAACGTCCAATACATTGAACTTACATTTTCAACTTCTAATACGCTAAACTTACGATTTGAACGTTTAATACGTTGAATCTACGATTCAAATTTTAACTCGGATGCAGGGAAAAACGATACTATCCTTGTAGCACTCGTGATGATAAAGCTAATTGCAATTTAACTCTTTTCTTTTAAACAAATGAAAATTTCGAAAAAAACGCTCTTATATAAAATAGATAATTAAAAAAATCTTTTACGTAGCAGAGCGTTTTTTTTTCTAAAATCTTCTTTGTTGGATCGGATCTTAATTAAATTTTACTTGATTTAAAATTATTTTTTTTTTTTGATGAAATTACGGGATAAAATTACCTGGTCAAAAATAATTTTACTGCGCTGACAATCCAAATCTAAAACAATTCCTAACTTCCAATAATCTACATGCAATAGTTTGTCCAAATCAATGTTGTCATCTATACTTTCATAAATTAATTTTATCTCTGGATCCATAATTATCGATTTGCTGAATTTTAAACTATCTAAATAAAATTAAAATTCTAGTTTAATTAATTATAATTTATAAATAAAAATAATAAATTATAAACTCACCATACTTATCCCAGCATCCAAAAACAACAATCTGGTTGATATACAAATTTCTGAAGTAATTCCGCGTGAATTTAGCAAGAATTTCATGCCCTTTGCTCGACGAAAATGACAAAGTCAGGAAAATTATAAACAACCAGTACGTCGAAAGCCGCGACTTCATCTCATTCGGGAAAGGTTTCATTTACGAATGAGCTTTCAGTTTGCTTTACTTTAGCGACAACCCCTTGAGAAGTTTAAAGTGGAAATTTAAAGCCCTCAATTATCAGCTTAAAAGTTAAAACTGGTGATTACCATCCGCGAATTTAAATCGGCTTTACAACCACTGGTTTCAACTTAATGCTAAATTGCTGGTGTAGTAAGACTATCATTAAATCGATCGTTAGTTAATAATATTAGTGCTACCGTTAAGCTCCCCTATCGGAGAATCCGAGATAGCAATTCATGTAATTGCCAGGTTTATAGTTTGATAGAATGTCTGGTGATATTGGTTAGCGTTATCATTTATATCTAATTTTGTAAATTAATACTTTGCTTGGATTTAAATGTTTTACTTTACTACTTTATTTTTATAATTATTTTTATCAGTAAAAAAATGCAGATCTATCAATAATAGACCTAATTAATCCTTCAGAAATTTATTATTCAATATTTTTAAATAATAAAATTAATAAAAATATTCACACTGAAAGAAAAAATTTATTTTTTTAAAAATAGATATTTTTGTGACAAGAAATTAATTTGTTTGAAATTTTTTTAAATTTTATTTCTCATTTTTTTCGAAAAAGTTTTTTCTATCAGTGTCATTTTATAAAAATAATTATCTGCATTCAGATCCATGATTTATAAATATTAATGAAAATCAAGTTAAAAATGACCAAGTTGGTTTTATTTCTTTTTCAAGCAACAAAGTCATGATTTTGTTCGAAAAAATAAATAAATTAAACTTGAAAAAAAATATTTTTCTTTTTTAACCTGAACTTTATGAATATATTGTACAAATTAAAATTTTTATCTATTAAATTGTGATATTTTTCATAAATCTTATTTATAAAAAGAAGTTTTTTGTTATACGGCTAAATCTCTCTACAGAAAAAAAAATTAATTTCAATCAAGAAAATATTTAAAAAAATTTCTATTGTTTTAATTTAAGTTGAAAAATTTTTAAATTATTAAATTTTAATTATCTATACAGAAAAAAAAAATTTCTTGAACCAAGAATATTGTAAGGAAGACCGAAGGTATTTTGGAGCAAGAAAAAATTTTCTTGGCTTAAAAAAATTTAACTTCATTCAAGAAATTTTCAATCTTCCTTGAGATTTTCTTGAATTATGAAAATTTATGCTTGACTCGAGACTTTCTTTCATTCTGTGTATGTAAAAAATTATTTGTCTTGATTTTTTTTTTTTTTTTTTTTTTTAGAATAATAATCGCATAATTCAACTATATAATTAATTGATGCGGCTTTCGACGTTGAGTGAGGTTGAAGCAACGAGCAAAGTGTGTGCGCTTACACACGAGTACCAAAAATATTTTCCGCTAAATTAGTGAATAAAAAAATATAGTCAATATAATATTTCACTCAATATTTTTTTCTAAAAAATTCATCGGTCTAAATAAATTGTAAATTATAAATTATAATTTATAATTATATATAAAATAGAATTTTCAAAAAATTTTTCATAATTTATTTTTAAATATAATTTTAATCAAATAAAATTTTTTTATTTTTGCAACGACGGTGTATTATTTAACATCTTGCTATTAAAAAAATCTGGAAGTAAAATCGTACCTCACTCACAATCATAAGAAGCATAAATTACCAAACAATAATTGAGACAATACAATATCTCAAAACAAACAATCTCTTCGTATTTAGTGCCATGACTCACACATTTCCGATTCTGATGATATATAATTTTGTCTCACCTGGATTAGACGCTTTGTTTTCCAATAAACCAACAGTAACACTGTATAATTACTGAAAATATCAACATCCGCGCGATCAAGGTTGCCTTTAATAAGTTTCCTTATAAATACTCGCTCTCAAAAAGTAAGTTGTTAGTTTTACTCGCAGTAAATGCAAAAGACGAAAAATATATTATTTATTATTACTTATAAAAATTTATTAACATGAAGTATTACGGAGTTATTGTAATAGGAATTGTTTTTGCAGCGGTTAGTTGTGAAGAATTGTACTCTGATAAGTACGATGTTTTGAATGTCGAAGAAGTTCTTGCTCACGATGAACTGAGAGATACATATTACAATTGCTTTATGGATAGAGGTCCTTGTGCTGAAGATGCTGATTATTGGAAAGGTTTGATTATTATTATCACTATTATTTATGATTATTATATTTGTATAGAAAAATTATTAAAAATTTCAAAATTAAAATTTAAGGTTTCTTTTTTTGGGATAAAAAAAATTTTTTTTTTAATTTTCAAATAACTTAGATAAATTTTATTCTATAAATTTGTATATAAAAATTATTAAAAATTTCAAAATTAAAATTTAAGGTTTCTTTTTTTGGGATAAAAAAAATTTTTTTTTTAATTTTCAAATAACTTAGATAAATTTTATTCTATAAATTTGTATATAAAAATTATTAAAAATTTCAAAATTAAAATTTAAAGTTTCTTCTTTTGGGATACAAAAAAAAATTTTTTTTTAATTTACAAATAACTTAGATAACTTTTATTTTATAACGTTGTTTTTTTTTTATTTAAAAAAAAAATACCAATTTTTTTTTTAAAGTCAAATTTATTAAAATCGCTAAATTATTTTAAAAAATTATTCATTTTAGAAAATTTTTATTTTTTTTAATTATTTCTTCATTTTTTGAATTAATATTTCATTATTATTATTACTAGATCATAATAAACTGAATTTTTTATTTTGTAGACGTAATTTTATGAATTTAATTAATCATCAATAAAAATACTTTTTAATTTTGGTTTTCATTAAAAATTTTTATTATTAGACATAATAATAAATATTTTCTTCTTAATTAAGTAAAATATTACAATTTAACGCTTATGTTAGTTAATTATTAAAAAAAGTTTTTAATAATTGAATTATAATAGTTTAAAAAAAAACTAATAAAAAATATAAAAAAATTTTAAATAATTTACAATTTAAATAAGAATTAAAAATTAAACTTTTTAAAATATCTACCATTAAAAATTCATATCAAAATACCCTTTAATTTTTTTTACAATAAAAATAATTCTTTTATCTATTTTTATTTAAACTTAAAATTTCTTAGATTTATTTTTCTTCTAATTTCTCAAACAATTATTTCTTCACTGATATTTTATAAAGTCAAAATAATTTATTATTTTTTAATCTTCTCATAATCGTCACACGCGCACGTATAAGCTTATAAAAAAATTCCAACATGTTAGAAGGATAGATATAGAATTTTAATATTTTTTATTATTATTATTACAACAGGTAATTTTCCCGAAGCGGTCGTAACAAACTGTAGGAAATGTACCGAATGGCAAAAAGTCGCATTCGATAAAATCGCAGACTGGTATTCTTCGCACCAACCAGACAACTGGAATTCGTTGATCGACAAAATGTTGCAAGAAGCTAAAGCCAGAAACATCGAAGACCGCAAATAACTTAATCCGCTATTACTTTATTTATTAGTTAACAAAAATTATTATTATTATTATTATTAATATAAAATCGGCGCATTGTATTGAATTTGTCAGAGATTGATAATAAAAACGTCTAAAAAAAAAATTGCATTTAAAATTTTTATTGCATAAACTTAAAAAAAAAAATTTGATTCAAGAGAACTCTCAAAATAATTTTTAAAAAATTACATAAAAATTTTTATTGCATGAATTAAAAAAAAAAATTTAATTCAAGAGAACTCTCAAAATAATTTTAAAAAAATTGGATAAATTTTTTTATTCAATAATTATTTTTTTTTTAAATTAAGAAAATTTTTTAGCTTGACTAAAATTCATCAAATTCTTCGAAATAATTATTTTATTTTTTTTACTTAACTTTTTTATCTGAGTAGGAAGTAATTTTAACCCTCAGTAAAATAATAAATTACTATCAAACATCGCAAAATAAAAAACAATAACGAAAGCGTTCAACTCATCCAGTTATCCTTCAACGGCAAAGATAAGCCAGCATGTCTCAAGAGCATTAAAAATAAACCAAAAAAAAAAAATAAATAAATAAATAAATTTTAATATCCATTATACGGCAGAGGCGCTTGCAGTTAAAATTCAAGGTCAGTCTATTTTTTCTGAATTAATTAATAAATCGGCTGTCAATAGATTGCTTAAATTTATTTGTAATGTCAGGGAGGATTTAACAGGAGAAAAAAGAGTAATTTTCAATTACCCTTGACTTATAGCTTATAATTAATGAACTACTAAATAGTCTGCCGGTCGGTCGTCCTTCGGAGGACGTTTGTGGGAAAAATGAACCGCTAAAAAGATCATCTTTTTTATTTTACATTTATATCATTTAGTATATCTCGGTAGTAATAAAAGAAACAAGAACGCGTTGCAGGAGAAGTTGTTTATGACGTCAGGGTCTCTTAAAAGGACCGTCATTAAGGAATCGGTATAAATACGTCCGAAATCTTGGGTACTATCCAGATTCACATCCGTTGTTGCACAAGTTTTATTAAATAAAATATTTTATTTTATTTTATTTTATAAATTAAATAATAATCAATGAACATGTACTTCAAAGTATTTATCCTTGTTATTTTGTGCGCCGGCATTGGATTCGCTGAAGAAAAATTATACTCCGACAAGTACGATCACATTAATGTCGACGCTATTTTGAGGAACCCGAGACAGCGAAATGGCTATTACAATTGCTTCGCTGAGACGGGTCCTTGTGTTACCGCCGACGCTAAATTTTTCCGTGGTATTTATTTTTATTTATATTTATTTATTGTTAATTATTCATTTATTTTCAATTGCATTAAAGTTAGCTGTCACTTGGCAATTTTTTTATTTTTTTTTTAACAAATAAATTTGCTCCAAAAAATTATTTTTGAAAAATTGCATTTGTAGTTTTTTTAAATTTCTAAATGTCAATTTTTTTTATAAATTTTTTTTTTGTCATAATTTATTTGTTACAAAAATTCTTAAAATTATCAATTATCTGCTTAGAATTTTTAAGCTCCGCCCTTTTCTGTATAATGAAGAAAGTAATTAAAAATTTCAAGGTTTAATTTTTTAATAATTTAATTAATTAAATTATAATATATTTATAATTTTGCCATTTTTCAAATTAAAAAACAAATTTTTATTAATTTATTTCAATAAATTATTTGAAAAAATAAAAGTTATAAATTTGGAAGCGACGATTTTAAAAAATGGCGGGCTTTTACAGATTAAAACGCCAATTTGTAAAAAAGATTAAATTTTTATTTAAAAAACAGTTTTTATAATTAATATCCAATAAAAAGGAAGTTAAATATAAATTTATATTATTTACAGATCATTTCCCGGAAGCTATCGTTACAAACTGCAAAAAATGTACTCCAAAGCAACTAGAAAACTTCGATAAGCTCACAGACTGGTACACAACTCACGAATTGGAAAAATACAATGCCCTTGTTGAATTAGCGCTCAAAAAATTCATGAAGAAAAACTAAATTAATAAATAACAAAATTAAAATGACCGATTATAATTTATATAGAATTTTGGTAAATGCTCAAACCTAGTCTGTAATTTTTGTAAACTGTTTTGTTATATATATTAAAATATATATATGTATTATTGATAAAATTGTGTTTTCATTTCAAATTTGTGTTTTTTTCAAAGTTCTGATGAATTTCTCTGCATCCTTGAAAATTTGAAGATTAAAGTCCAAATATTGCTTCGAAAAATGATTTAGATCGTCTTGGAGGTTTGAATTTTTGAGTTATCTCCTTGTAAATGTTTGGTTTATTTTCTTTAATGAAGATTAGGGTTTGCTTAATCAAATCTTTTTCCTTTTCAGAACAGTTTGAGCAATCGGTTTTGAAGAAATCTGGTAAAACTTCTAGAAAATTTATTTTAAAAGTCAATTATTAATAAAAAAAATAATAAGGAGTAATAAAAATAAAATAATAATAATAATCATAATGTGTTTAATATATGACTCTATAGACTGGTGTTTTTAATTAATAAAGAGGAGGAACAAAGATAATTATTATTACCAGCCGATGTACCCGATCCAATTCTTGAAGAACGTGAAGAAACGTTAGAGAATGTGTAAAGATGTAACAAAAATTGTCGAAATAAATTTTAATTGTAGTATTTTCATCTAAGATTTTCTCTGATGGTATAAGATCACAGAAAAAAAAATGTTCTTGAATCAAGTATATATTTTTGAAGATTTCAATATTCTTGATTTGAGTGTGAAAATTCTTGATTTAAGAAAATTTTTCTTGATTTAAGGAAATTTTACTTAATTTAAAAATTTTTCGTCTTGATTCAAGACAATTACCCTCTTCAAAATTATATTCTTGGTTCAAGAATTTTTCTCTTGAATCAACTTAATTTTTTTTTCTGTGATCTCATACCGATAAAATATTATAGAGAAGGAATAATAATGAAAAATTAGTCATTCTTCAAGAATTGGATCCTATAATAAAATCTTCTTAATATTAAAATAGAGATGAAATGTATGTGAAACCAATTTATTCGTGATGTGATTGGTCAAATATATCATAAGCATGAAAATATATGCAAATGCTATCCTATACTCAGGCGCGCGCTTGAACGCGCAAATTAAATTCTAGTTCTTCAAGAATTGAATCTGGTATATCGGTTGATAATGATAACTATCTTTGTTTCTCCTTTTTATTAAATAATCATAATAATAATATAATGTTAGAAATATAGTCCGATGATCGGCGATTTTATTCATTAAGAGAATTTATTATTTTTAAGCCAACTTACCCGATCCACTTGATGGAGACTATTTAATTTTTATTTATTAATTATTTCACCAGAATATTGTCAGAGCGCTCCGAATTATTTTTTCGATGATCGAAAAAAGTTTCACTAAGTGAACAATTACATCTTTATATAATCCTAATTATAATTGTATTAAAAATAAAAAAATGGTTATTATTATATATTCACCCCAGAATTGTATAAGCGCTCATAATAACAATATTGTGGTGAAATAATTAATAAATAAAAATTGAATAGTCTTCGTCAAGTGCATCGGGTAAGTTGGTTTAAAAATAATAAATTCTCTTTAATCAATAATAATAATAATAATAATAATAATAAATTAATAAATAAATAAAAACAATAATTTCCCAATTTTTGAAAATCTTCGATTTTCTTAGCGGGAAGTTAAAAATAAAAACATATTTAAAATAATAATAATAATAATAATAATAATTACCTTTAATTCTTTCGCCGTAAGAAGTACAGGGTCCACGATCGAAGATACAATTAATATATTGATCAAATAATCGTTCATTTTTCAATAATGTTGTTATATTTTTAGGAAGTTTCTGCAACGATATATTTTCACTTGAAACAACTGAACTTAAAAAAATAATTACTAAAAATTTCATCTTAAAATTGCACGTTATTAATCGACTCATTTCTTCTTTATAACAAAAATTTCGAGAAATTTCTTGCTTTATATATTATCGAATCTCTATCTCATTGTTTTAAGAGTTTTGTTACATTTTCTTATTTTTAAATTGTTATCTTATTGAAAGCAATGCAAGAATTAAACAAACATTTTCCTCGTATTTTTTCGCTCTTTACTTAATTGATTGTTACTTCCTGGTCGCGTAAATGATAAGAATTAAAATAACAGAAATAAAAAGTCGGTAACTGTGTAACTGTGAAAATAAATTTTTAATCTTATAAAAATAAACAATTGTAATTGAAGTATTAAATACACATTGATAACTAAACAATAATAATGATAATAATAAAAATATTTTAGTTTCGTATAATTTTTTTACTAGTTGTACTAAGTGTGTAAAAATCCGGTGGTCCCTTGTTTATTTTTTTTTCTCAGTGTCAAATTATTTTATTCAATGTACTGCTACTAGATCGCTTTTAATTGATTTACATTTGCTCGTCTGGTGATCCATAGCCCTGTAAAATATTTATTTTCTGTTATCGCTAGTTGAAAAATTTTTATTCTCATAATTTTTTAATATACAAAATGTAATGCATCATGTTTATCGTATTATTTATAATAAATGATTATTGAAATAATGACCTATATTATAAAACAGTAAAAAAAAATTTTTTCCGTACAAAAAATATTAAAATTATTTAAATCAATATTTTTCTAAAAAAAAAAAATTTTAATATTAACTAGCACTTCTTTAACTATCGACGTTTTTAAAGATATAAGCTCATCCCGATGTTACGCTCATCAAGAGCTTTCATTTGAGTACCCACATGCATTTTCATATATTTTTCATATATACACATATATAATATATATAAATATATAAAAAATTGATGTAGGTACTCAAATGAAAGGTCTCGATTAGTGTAACATCGGAATGAGCTTATATCTTTAAAAATGTCAATAGTTCACAAGATACAAGGTCATTTCTTAATTATTGACATTTTGTAAGATATAAATTCATATCAATATTACACTTATCGAGACCTTTCATTTGAGTACACACATGGCATTTTTTACATATTTTATATATATGGTATTTGTGAAATATATAAATATATAAAATATGTAAAAAATTGATGTTGGTATTCAAATGAAAGGTCTTGATAAGTATAAAATCAGAATGAGCTTATATCTTTAAAAATTTCAATAGTTCTCAAGATACAAGATCATTTCTTAATTATGTATCTGAGAATTTTTTTTAATGCAGCCTAAATACTTATTACAATAAATTTACAGTCGGTAAGAATGATATTAAACCTTGAAAAGGCACAAATTTAAGTCAAGACCTTTGCAATGACACAAAATTTCACTAAAAAAAAAACCGATTTCATCGTATGACTATCCTGGACACAAAATTTTTCTTATTTTCTTAATAATACATATTACTTCATCATTTTTGACTGTATTAAAATATCTAAATTAAACAAAAAAATTTTTTACAAAATTAAATCTTGATATCAAGCAAAGAAAATTGACTTAAAATAATAAATAATGGGTGTTCAAATTATTTAATCTAAACTTGGCACTATATATTATTATTTATTGTACTTATTATTACATTATGAATTATTATATTTTATCAATAAAGTAACGAGTGATAATAATAAAAAATGATATAAAAAATATAAATTCACAATAAAATTTTTACGGAAGACTATAAAAAGTCACCGAACTCAACCAATACTGATAACAATAATTATTGCTATTTTTTTATGATTATTATCAGATATCAGTATAAAATACCCAAGTCCAGTTAGTGCGTTAGGTTGATAAACTATAAAAATAAGCAAAAAAAAATGATCACGGAGACCTAGTGTGCTGATTTTTGTACCTTCAAAGCAGCCCTGACACCCACAGTGGCCAGTACTCCCAACCCAAACATTATCAAGTGCGGCAGGTACTTAATTCCAGGAATGTCGGGTCTCTTGGCTAGCAAAAGGGACAAGAATTTCAATTTTTTGTCGCTGTACGGTGGGTACCTTCCTCTGTTGGAAAATTAAAAAAATTTTTTAATTTTTAATTTTAGATGATTTTTTTTATTAAAAAATAAACTTACGACGCAAGTAATTCTCCCATAGAACTGGTGTCTCTCACAAGGACACTTTTCTTGTGTGTAAATGTATCATAGGTCAATCTGCCGTGATAAGCTCCCATTCCAGAGCCTCCAACTCCGCCGAATGGTAACGAGTCAACTAAATTTTTTTTATTAAAAAATATGTTAATATTTAATTAATAAAATTGTGATAAATTAGTGAATTAATTGCTGAGAAAAATTATTTTATTTAATTATTCATTTGCTCTATAAATATGGAGTGATATGTGAGTAATAAATAATTTAAATTAATAAAAAATGCATGAAAAAAAAATACATAAATTAAGCGTGCAGGTGATAAGCGATAAGTACAGTATTTATGAGTAAAATAATAAACTGTATATATAAAACATAATTCTAAATAATTAAAAAAAAATAAATAAAATTTATGATTATTACACGGAAAAAAGTAAACTGTAAAATTCACTCGGATTCTGATTAATTTTTATAGTTTCAAAAAAAAAAACCTTTTGTCACACGGTCGCGTCGATCTCTATTTTCAAAATTAAATAAAAATTATTATTTTTAAAATTAGAATTCCAGGAGTCAAATTTTTTTTTTTTTTTAATTTTCTCCTTTTTAAGGATTTTTTTTTCTGATTTTTAATATCACCAATAATTATTGAGTGATTAAAAAAAAACTGAGATTTTTTATTTTGGTTGTGTTTTTTTTAATAACAAATTGAAATTTAAAAAAAAAAATAAAAAAACAACAACATTATTTTCGGAATTTAATTCCGCATCGAATGAGTGATTGTTTATATTTTTATCCCAATTTCTAAGATTTTTATTAGCAAATTTGCTACACAAGGTATAAATTTGCCATTCGGCCAATTAGACCATGGTATAAATAAATAAATCTAATCTAATCTAATGGAAGAATTTATCATTTAAAACTGTAAAAATTCTACTTTTAAAATGTATATTTTACCAGTCCAAGCAAGTCAATAATTACAGTTTTATTTTTAGCGTTGTGTTTAATTAAAATTTACTATTTTACTTTGTAAATATTGACGTTGCTTGTATTAGAAATTTATTAACTGTATTTTTTACTTTTTACATACCATGCGATAATTTTCTAAGTACCAGATGATAAATATCAAAATAAAAATTCTTAATTATTATATTTCAACATTTTAGACATTCACACAACGAATATTCCTGTTTGAAATAGTATTTTCTTCCACGTAAAAAATAAATTGTAGCATTTAAATGATACATATTACATAGTGATTATTAAAATCACGATTTTACTGTTTGAAATTATAATTTTTAGCAATTGATCATTACTTATTATAAATCGACTATTATTTATTGCAGTTTCCTTTTTTCTGTGTATACAAAAAAAAATTGTACATAGCTGAAAAAAATATATAAATTAAAATAAATCACCTGTAGCATGTAAAAAAGTGTCGTTATGTATTACCCCACCGCTAGATGTACAAGCAGTTACTAATTCTAAATTTTTACGATTAGTCCCAAATAAATGTAAGACTAAAGGTTTCTCCCTGGTTTAGAAAGATTTGTATTTAAAATAATAATTATTAATTATATTGGTTAAAAGAAATATTAATAATAGTAATAGTTAATGAATTAATGAGATGAAAAATAAATTTATCGGGTTATATACAAAAGTTTTTATCTATCAAGTATAATTCCTCCACCGTTCAAGATCAAAGACTCACCGGCATATTGCATTATTGTGTCATTGCAGCATATGGCACCACTGTGCGTTTGATTTATAAACAGATCGCGTGTTTCTCGATCCTTGGAAAATATATACAGTACTAGGGGGCAGTCACTGTATGTACAAAGTATTGTGTCAGTTTATGTATTAAATAGCTAACAATTAATTTTAATTTCTTTAATCTAGTTCACTTAATTAATTTTATACGCGGAAATTATTATTTTTGTAATAAATTGTTAGTAATTTTTTAAAGTACTTATTAAAAAAAAATTTAAAAAAAAAAATAAAAAAACAACAACATTATTTTCGGAATTTAATTCCGCATCGAATGAGTGATTGTTTATATTTTTATCCCAATTTCTAAGATTTTTATTAGCAAATTTGCTACACAAGGTATAAATTTGCCATTCGGCCAATTAGACCATGGTATAAATAAATAAATCTAATCTAATCTAATGGAAGAATTTATCATTTAAAACTGTAAAAATTCTACTTTTAAAATGTATATTTTACCAGTCCAAGCAAGTCAATAATTACAGTTTTATTTTTAGCGTTGTGTTTAATTAAAATTTACTATTTTACTTTGTAAATATTGACGTTGCTTGTATTAGAAATTTATTAACTGTATTTTTTACTTTTTACATACCATGCGATAATTTTCTAAGTACCAGATGATAAATATCAAAATAAAAATTCTTAATTATTATATTTCAACATTTTAGACATTCACACAACGAATATTCCTGTTTGAAATAGTATTTTCTTCCACGTAAAAAATAAATTGTAGCATTTAAATGATACATATTACATAGTGATTATTAAAATCACGATTTTACTGTTTGAAATTATAATTTTTAGCAATTGATCATTACTTATTATAAATCGACTATTATTTATTGCAGTTTCCTTTTTTCTGTGTATACAAAAAAAAATTGTACATAGCTGAAAAAAATATATAAATTAAAATAAATCACCTGTAGCATGTAAAAAAGTGTCGTTATGTATTACCCCACCGCTAGATGTACAAGCAGTTACTAATTCTAAATTTTTACGATTAGTCCCAAATAAATGTAAGACTAAAGGTTTCTCCCTGGTTTAGAAAGATTTGTATTTAAAATAATAATTATTAATTATATTGGTTAAAAGAAATATTAATAATAGTAATAGTTAATGAATTAATGAGATGAAAAATAAATTTATCGGGTTATATACAAAAGTTTTTATCTATCAAGTATAATTCCTCCACCGTTCAAGATCAAAGACTCACCGGCATATTGCATTATTGTGTCATTGCAGCATATGGCACCACTGTGCGTTTGATTTATAAACAGATCGCGTGTTTCTCGATCCTTGGAAAATATATACAGTACTAGGGGGCAGTCACTGTATGTACAAAGTATTGTGTCAGTTTATGTATTAAATAGCTAACAATTAATTTTAATTTCTTTAATCTAGTTCACTTAATTAAATTCACGGTAATTTAAATGTTTGATGGCTTAATGACCTAATTGATACGCAAATATATTTACCGTTCATTAATGAACTTGATAGCTTCGTATGCGTTCGATACATTAACAATAGGTAATATTGGACCAAATATTTCTTGTTGCATTATTGGGTCACTTGGTTTAACGTCCACGAGAATTGTTGGTGATATATAATTATCTTGAGGATCTAAATCACCGCCAACGGCTATTTTACCGCTATTAATTAACAGGTTCGCCAACCGCCTGTAATTAAAAAAAAATAATGTCAGTAAAATTACCAGCTCTTGTACACTAGAAAAAAAAAATTAACTTGAATCAAGAAAATTTTTGGTAATTATTTACAAGTGATATAAATCCCATTTTGGGCCATATCTGGGTGAAAAGTTGAAATTTTTTTGACAAAAGCCAAAAGGGGGTATAAAAAAATTTTTTTTTTCACCATTCAACTTAGAACTGCTTAAAACGTAAAGATTTGTCAAAAAAAATTTTTTACGTACTAATTCAACTTTTTTTATAATTTATAAATTTTTTTGAAAATTTGTTAAAATTGTGATAATTAATTTTTTTTTTAAATTATACATTTTTTTATGTATTTTAAAATATATATATATATATATCAATAAAATCAAATAGAAATTTCGTTCAAGAAAATAAAAATAAAAATGGTTGACCCCACTGGTAAATATTTACCAAATTTTTTTACACAAATCAAGAAGATGAATTTCTTCAAAATTAATTCCTCGAATAAAATTAATTTATTTTTCTGTGTAAATAATAATAAATAAAATATAAAAACTTACTGGTAATGATTTTGATTAACAATACGACAAAAATCGGTACTTAATTTCGGATTATCTCCATACCATTGTTTAATTAGTACTTTAGCGCGTTCAACGAATTTATTTTCTACTTCTTTTGTACACAGTATATAATCCGGTGCAATACAAGTCTGCCCAGCATTAAGAAATTTGCCCCAGAGGATGCGTTTAGCTGCCAAGTCCAAATCTGCTGTGTTATCAATCCACACTGGACTGTAATAAAAAAAAGTAATTTATTTTATAAATTCATACTATTAATTTTTTTTTTTTTTTTTCAAAATATTTACCTTTTACCACCGAGCTCAAGAGTCACTGGGGTAAGATATTTATTAGCAGCCTCGCGAATTATTTTTCCAACATTACCAGACCCGGTGTAAAAAATATAATCGAACCTCTGTTTCAATAAATCAGTAGTCTCGGCAATCCCGCCGGTTACAACATGATAACATTCCTGCAAGATGAATTTAACTAATGAATATAAAGTGGACCTTGAAAGAACATTTTTATTATGTGTCGAGACATCAATCACACAGCAATCGTTAAATATAAATTACAAACGTACTGTATCTAAATATTTGGGTATTAAACGAGCGATTGTATCAGCAGTCGCTGGAGATACTTCAGATGGTTTCATAATAACGCAATTGCCTGCGGCAATGGCCCCCAGAGCTGGTGCGAGTAATAATTGTAGAGGATAATTCCAAGATCCGATTATCAACACAACTCCGTAAGGGTCTTTGTGAATTTCTGGAGAGTCTAGTATGTTCACTAAATCTTTTGGAGGCTGAAAATTATAATTTTAAATTATTTTCCTTCCGAAGTTGTTTCACAAGTTGTTACAGAAGTAGCGATGATAAATATATATTTATTTATTTATTTACATTTATATTTATAATTATAATGGTGAGTTTAAAGGTGTCACTTATATTTATGTGAATGGATATTTAAATTATTATTTTTTTTTTTTTACCTTCTCGACAGATGACCACTCTTTTATATTCCTCAGCATCGATATGATCTCATTCAGTGTGTAATCTATTTCAAGGCAGCAGTTTTCAAATTTACTCTGAAATTTAAATTTATTATTTTGATTATTATTTTTTAAATTTATCTTTTAGACCTTGACCTATAACTATTGATTTTAATTTATAATTCTCATGTAATATTAATTTTTTTTAATTGTTTCTTATTATGTTAAATTATGAGAAAAAGATAATTGATAAAATGCAAAAATTCTAAAATCGTCAAGAAATTTTTCGTTCTGTGTTTAAAAAATTATGTATAATTATATATAATGTTGCTAAAATTTTCCGGATAGTTATATATAATTGTAAGTAATTATACATGATTTTATATAATTATATAATGGTACTAAAATGTTCCATATAGTTATATATAATTATAAGAAATTATATACGATTTTATATAATTATATATAGTTTTATATAATTATATAATGTTGGTAAAATTTTCTATATAAATATATATAAATATATACAATTATATAAAATTATATATAGTTTTATAAAATCATATATAATGTTGCCAAACTGTTCCATATAGATATATCTCGTTATATATAAATATATATGGTTATATAAAATTATGCATGATTATATGTAATCATATGAAATTACATATAGTTTTATGCAATTATGTACAATTATATATAATATTGCTAAATAATTTCATAAAGTTGTATATAATTATATATAAATTTATATATAATTATATAAAACTATATTTTATTGTATGTAGTTTTATATAGTTGATGCGTAGTTTTTTATATTACAATTGATATAAACTATTGTAAAAAGAATCGTAAAGTAGCTACTGCTAAACATTTAATTATTGTTATTATTATTGGTTAATAATTTTTTTTTATATACTTTAAAAATTTATTTTGAAATAATTTTATTTAAAATTTTTAAATAAAAATTAAATTGAGAAATTTAATTAATTAAAATTTTTTTATTGATAGAAAGAAAAATTAAATATTAATGTTTCATAATTTTGTTGAATTATTAATAGAGATGTCAAATAAGATAAACAAAACCGTTAAAGTGCAAAATGTATCATGAAAATAGAGATGTCAAATAGTTAAAGGGTGATGACATTCATGCCTTTCAGAAAGGCATGCCCAAATAAACGGTTTAAACTTTCATTGTTGTACTAATACACCGTAAAAAATTACCAGCCTCTGATATTATATGAGTAAATAATTTTTAACCATAATAATTTGTAGAAAAAAATAATACCCTTCTTAAATCCGATTTGAGCGCAGAGTGAAATTGTTCTTTGTTTTCCTCCAACATTCTTTTTAGCTGTTTTATTTGATGAATTCTCCATTTCAAAGGCCGAGTTTTACCGCTGAAGTATGCGTCTCTCGTTTTTTGAACAAGCTGAAAGCAAACACAACTGGATAAATATTTCATAATACTTATTATTTATTATCGGCTTCGCTTTTTTTTAAAAATAATTTCACAAATATTAAAACCTTAATAATATATATTTAGACACTAAATTAATATAGTACTAAAATGTCAGATATTTTTTTTTGTACAAAAAAAATTTTAATACAAAAATAAATAGAATTTTTAAAATAAATTCTTTTATTTATTTAAAATGAAAAATTTTCTGTCGAATATTTTTTGTCATAAAAAATTTTAATAATTAATGATAATAAAATTAAAAGATGAATTGATATCAAAAAATTTTAATTAAAAAACTCTACAAGAAATTAAAAATGATTACAAGTGCAAATTTTTTACAATTTGTAATAAAAATTAAACATTGTAAGATGCTGATTTTATTATCATAGTAATTGACACAAAAAAATTTATTAAATAATAAGATAAAAAACACTTACATCAGCATGATTTATCGAAACAGGTTTCCCGTTCATGGTGGCTAAAAAAAAAAAAAAGATAATTTTAAATTATTATATTTTTTATAATTATTATTTAATAAAAATTTTAATAAACTGCGATGACTGTAAAATATTCATGAAAATTAAGTTAGTCGACATTTAAAATTTTCAGAATTTTTTTTTATTGAAAAAATGATTAAAAAAAATAATTTCATCTATAAAAAACTTTAAAAACTGTGAGTGCAATTTATGAAATATTTTTTTGTTCAAATTTAATTATAAAAAAAAAAATATCAAAAAAATTAAAATCGTCGGCTAACTTTAGTATTATTGAAAATTAAGTTAGCCGACATTTAAAAATTTTTAGATTTTTTTTTTTTTATTTAAAAAATGATTTAAAAAAAAATATCACCAGTAAAAAACTTTAAAAACTGTGAGAATTAATTTAGCAGCTATTTATTAATTTTTAGAATTTTTTAACAAATAAATTATGGCAAAAATAAATGAGAAAAAAAAATTGACATTTAAAAATTTTTAAAAATTATAAATGCAATTTTTTAAAAATAGTTTTTTAGGAAAGATTACTTGTTAAATAAAATCAAAAATTTATCAAGTGGCTGCTAACTTTAATGTCATTTAAAAACTGTAAGTGCAATTTTTATAAAATATTTTTTTGTTCAAATTTAATTATTAAAAAATTGAAATTGTCGGCTAATGTATAAAAATTTAGTTAGCCGAAATTTAAAAATTTTAATAATTTATTTTATTAAAAAATTATTTTTAAAAAAATCAAAAGAAATCATTTCACATGTAAAAAATTTTAAAAATTACATGTGCAATTTTTAAAAAATATTTTTTCTTTATAATTTAATAAATAAAAAAAAATTAAAAATGTCGACTAACTTTAGTATTATTAAATATTCAATCACTTTTGATTACTGACTCAGACGTTGGACCCAAGAATAACTCGGCTAAAGATAACAACTCTGATAAGAATAAATATGAATCACTGTTTAAAATTTTTAAAAAGTACATACCGTCTGAATTAACTGGCTGTCAAAATGACACAACCTAATTGTTGATAATATTTAATATCCTTAATAATAATAATTATTATTATGCAAGTAAATATTAAATTAAAAGAAATAACCAATTGGAAATATTTTTTGCTTGTTTGTCAATCCAATAGAGAATAAAAAATACTGTACCTACTCGTCTTGTATGTAAATGTTACTCTGAAGACGAGTGACAAGATCTAACTTGGAGGAGTCATGAAAAATAATAACAAAAAACTACTTGTTTCATAACAACTTATACATATATTTAGAAATAATTTATATTTTTATTGGTGGAGATTAAAGAGTAGGAGTTCTCCCACTAAATATACATATATACACATGTTTATGTGTATAGAGAGAATGAAATATTTCTAAAACATACCGAGAGGTCGCACTAGTATCGTGTGTAATTTTTTACTTTCACTCAACCGCTGAACTAGTGTTATTTTGTTTGAAATAATGAAAAATAAAATAAAATAATAATTTATACGCTCGTTTTCACTGGAGTTTACTTTCTCGTTTCATTACAATCCTCATACATGTAATTCACGAGTTTATGCAAATGTTAATTGTTATTATTTTAGTTTTATGTAATTTAATATTGCTACCGGATGACAGTTGGCGCTTTCGAGGCATTGTGTTATTAGATAGAGTAATAAATTTTTTTTTTTTGCGAAAATTTTTGTAATTAACTGTGATTTGTTGAGTTTAGTTAATAATTTATTATTTATTTAATAACTACAGTTTAATTCAATTATTGAGAAATGGTGATTCTGAAATCAGCTGACAGCTGTCAAATTTATGAAAATTAATTTTGCAGATTTTTATAGTACTGAAGTTAGATGACATTCAAGTTAGCTGTCACTTGACAATTTTTTAAGTTTATTTAACAAAAAGGTTTGTTCCAAAAAATTATTTTAAAAAATTACGTTTTTTATTTTTTTTAATTTCTAGATATTAATTTTTTTTTTGCCATAATTTGTTTGTTGTATAATTTTTTAAAATTCTTCAATATGTGCTACATTAATTTTCATGAAGTTAGCAGTCAGCTGTCAATTTTAAAAATTTGTTTAACAAATTAATTACAATAAAAAAATGCTTCTAAAAATTTTCACTTGAAATTTTTATCAATTTTCACATGTGAAACTTTTTAATTAATTTTTTTTTTAATAATTTAATTGCTATAAAATTCTAAAAAAATTTTTAATATTTGTCAACTTCAGTGTTATAGATTTTCAATAATTTTTAGAACTTTTGTTAACAAATAAATTATGAAAAAAAATATTTAGAAAAAAAAATTGACATGTAGAAATTTTAATAAATTAAAAATACAATCTTTTGAAAATAGTTTATCACAATTAATTTAATTGTTAAACAAAATTAAAAATTGGTCAAGTGACAGCTAAACTTTAATGTCATGTCAAATTTAAAAAAAATTAATTTAGCAGATATTGTAATGCAGAAGTTAGCTGACGTTTTTAATTTTTTGATATTTTTTTCATTTATTAAATAATAACTAAAAAATATTTTTAAAAAATTGCACTTACAGTTTTTCAAGTTTTTTACAAATGAAATTTTTTTTTTAGTATTTGGTAATAAGTTTGTCAATAAAAAAAAAATTCTAAAAATTTTTGGATGTCGGATAACTTGATTTTCATGAGAAATAAATTATGGCAAAAAAAAATTATAAAAAAAAATTGACATGTAGAAATTTTAAAAAATAAAAAATGCAGTTTTTCAAAAATAATTTTTTAAACAAATTATTTGTTAAAAAAAAAAAAAGTAAAAAATAATCAAATGACTGCTAACTTTAATGTCATATCAAATGTTTGGTTGTTTTTAAAAAATAAATTCATACGAAAAATTTATAATTTAAAGTTAAACTAATGAAAAAATTATTATTAATAAATTGAAAGAAAAAAAAATAAAATTCTCATAAAAAAAATTTACGTAATAGAAAACTACTTGCTGGATAAATTTTAATAATCGAACAAAAAAAAACTAATAATTTATCTCATTAAACAGACTGCAGTTAATTTTTTCTAAACTTGCATTAATTGTTATAATTAATGTCTAATAAATAATTCATAAAATGTAAAACAAAATTAAACGATAATTATTTTCAAAACAATAATATAATTTTGTTACCATTTATTTTAGTGTTGATAATTACTTTGTCTGAGGGTTCAACGTCAATTGCAATAACATTCGACATTTTCGCTGACAAATCAAAACTTAAAAAACTAAACAAAAACTCGGCGTTATAAACTCTCCGGGGATCAACAAACGTCTGTCAAACGATAATAGAAAAAAAAGTAGCTATTTCTTTACAATTACCCTTGATAAATCCATGTACATTGGTATTATTTTTATGCAAGTATGAACAAGTATGAGTAAAAAACTATTGACTTAATTTAATGATACTCCTAGTTAGCAGTAACTTGTTGAAGGATTTTCTACCAGATGTATAATTACTTCTTAAAAAAAGGTGACAATTCCTAAATATTTTAACAGCGAAGAACTTTAAGTCAAGTGTCACTTAACCACTTAGCATCGATTATCCAGTTAACGTAACAAGAGCATCAATAAATAAACACCCTCGACAATCAATAAATTAATTGACTTTTTAAAAATGCTTTACATTACTTCCTTGTTTGTTTATTCAAAATAATTAATACTTTTTAATTTTTAATACGTACCTACTTTTGAAAATAGTTGATAGTCAGTACTTATTAAAAGACAAAATAATTACAAGTATGTCCAAGTGTAATTATAAAAGATAATTTACGACTCAAGTCTGTTTATGATAAGAAAATTTTAATGACCTTCCAGATTAATTTTTATCATTATTATTCTGATAAATATTTTACTTAAAAATTAAATGAAGTATAATTTTATTTATGTGAATATTTTAATTTTAATTAAAATTTATTTATTCACATCAAATAATTTTTTTTACTTTAAATTTGGTAGCACTACCAAAAATTGATAATAATTTTAAGTACAAAGAATGCTTATTATGTAGCAATTAAATATTATAAAACAAACTCCCTACTGATATGAAAACGATAAATTGTGATGAAAAATTGTTAAAAAAAAAGTTAAGTTACTGAAAAAGAAACCTTAATGGTTAATCTTTTATTAAACATAATATTGATTAATTAAATTGTCGATAATAAACATTTTGACAGAAGCGCGCAAAGCGCGTTCAATTTTCTAGTATGCTTAAAAAATGTATTGGAAAATGCGAGTATTTAATTAGACATTTTTTTTTTCTGATAATTATTTATAATTTAGTATTTTTTTTCTCTAAAAATTTAATACTTTTTGTACTTGTTATCTCTTTGCATTGTATTATCGACATAAATTTTGTAAAAAATTCTATGTATTATAAAACTGTTTTTGAACTGGTTTTATACACAGGTGTTTTTACACGTTGATAGAATTTTTTACCAAATAAATAAATAAATTTTAGAAATGATTTAAAAAAAAAAAAAATTTTTTTTTACAATTTTTAATGAAAAATTGTAAAAATAATTTATTGGAATAATTAATTTAACTTGTAAATAAATTAATTAAAAAAAAAAAATACTTACTGGCAGTACTGGTATCTTCTTCAATATTAATATTCACTTGAGAAACTTTATCATCCACAGGATGATCAACTTTATTATCCGACTCTTGGTCGGCGACCATATCTACCACAACTTCAGTCGCCTAAAAAAAAAATCACAAATCAATAAAAATAAATCACAAACATAAACAATAAACTAATAACATGTTAAGTAATTACAAAAAATATTCAAGTAGTTAGACATTTTAAAATCCCAACAAAGGAACCTTTTAAAAAATTATAAATTACAATAAAAAAATAATTAATGAATAAAATTGAGAAATAAAATTTCCGGGACTTGAAAATTAATTATTTTCATTTAAATAAAACACATAGTAAGTATTTCTGGTGTTGCCAGAGAAGCACAAAATGAATATGAAGAGAGTAGAGAAGAAGAAAAGATTGAAGGCCGCTGGACCACAAAAACCAGTTGGTAGGGAGATGCAATAAGATAATTAAAAAAAATATAAATGTAAGGCATGGGACATGCACTCGGAAATGAAATGTTACATACCATTTTGTGTTGGCGATTCCAGTTAGCAAAAACCTGTAAAACCAGACTCTGTCACACCAAAAGTAACTCTGATTTCGCTTTCTTTGAGTAATGGTGTATTTATTAACGATTCTATGAATTTAAGGCACTTAGAGACCGGTCAGGCAAGACCAGGAAGTGCACAGTGAATTTAACAAACCATTAAATAGTTAAATTATATCACATCACAGCCTCTATCACTATCACTATTACGAGCAAGAGCGTCGTTGCGTGTCGCAGCAACAATGAATTGATTTCTAATAATATTAAATGTTAAAACCGCAACTTCATCGTTGCCATCGTTATTTACATTATTTCTTTGTGGTAGTAATATTATATAGATTTTACACATATCAATTCACTTGATTATCCTCCAAGTAAAGTATAATGAGTACCGGTCTCAATGTGTTTTGATTTAATTATTACTCATACCTTCGACTACTCATTAATCGATCCTAGATTTTTTTTTTTTATTTTTTACCTTAAAATAAATATACTGATTATTTTTTTTATAATTTATTTCAGCTTTAAATCTCATTCGACTAGCTTTGAGTCGTCGTTATTGCTTAAAGGCACTGGAAGTGAGCGTCAGTATCACATTGTAAAATTAACTATTGAAAAATATATATATATATATATATATATGTTTGTGTATAAATATATAAATTTGTTATTTAAATTACAGATTATATAGACCACCTGGGTCAATTCTTTTTAAACCAGGTACTTTATCGTTGTTTATTTTTTATTTTTGCGATCCATTTTTTTCAATTAATTATTATGGAATTTTCATTCATTTTTAAAGTATCATATTTGGTAACTGTAACTATTTTTGGTCACATTTTTTTTTATATAAAAAGTTTAAAATATTATTTTTTATATAAAAATTTTAGTCTATTTTTTTTATATAAAAATTTTTTATGTTTTGATATTTAAAAATTAAGAAAATCTACACATTTGGAAGTTGAATATACATCTAAATATTCATAAAAATTGTAGATAAAAAAATGTAACTTTTAAAGCCTAAAAAAATTCTAAAATAAAAAATTTTTAATGACCAAAAATAAGAAAAATAAAAAACTAACGTCTATAAATAAAAATTAATTATAAAAAATTATTAAAAAAAAAATAAAGAAACTTAAGTATGGATCGCAAAAATTAATACCAATTTTTGAATCGCTGTACAGCAAGTTTCCATTGATGAACTACTGATAAATAATTCTTGCCTCGTTTTATATCTGGCTGAAAAACCCTATCAACTTGTCTTAATTTACACAATTCTTCGCGAGTCTCCCAAATACCTGAAAAAAAAATATACCAAGGTAAACATCTAGGTAGAAATAAAAAGTGAAATATTAATAATTTTAAAATAGTTACCACACTGAAGACCGGAAAGAAAAGCAACGCCGAGTATAGACATTTCGGGACTGATCGCCCGTTCGACAGGCAAACCAGTAAGGTCAGCCAATAATTGTAATATAAAATCACTCTGGGATACTCCTCCGTCTACCCTGAATAAAAAATAAAAATTTATAGTCTATAAATAAAAGATCTGAATGAATTAAAAACAATGAGAATTTAAATGTTGTTTTGATGTTAGCGTTAGTTTGTCAACCTCATTATTTCTGATAATTCATTCAAGTTATAAAAATATATTTTTACCTAATGCTATTGTAGTTACGACTAGTTTCTGTGCATAATGAATCGTACAAAAGTAGAATACGAAATACTAAGCCTTCCAGTACTGATCGTACAATATGAGCACGTCCTGAAGTTGGTTTTAGTCCAATTAGCCCTGTAGCTGCTGCTTGATCATTTATTGGTGCCTATTTTAATGTAAAAAATAATTTAATAATTTATTTATTAATTATCACTAGCAACCTTGCAGTCACTAAGTGGCTGCTGTGATTTGTTAACTATAAATAAATAAAATTTTGCTTTATTAAATAATGAATTTTGTTAAATTGCAATGTACTTTCTTAACTATTGACATTTTTTAAGATATAAGCTCATCCAGATGTTACACTCATCAAGAGCTTTCATTTGAGTACTCAAAAACCCATTCTATCATATAAATAATATAAATAAAACTTTTTTTTTAATTTTTAAATTATTTAAAAAAATAACTCACCTGCAATCCACTAAATGCAGGTACAAAATAAATATCAGAATCTTCAATAGAATTTGCCAACTCAGACATTTCACTTGGATCCTTAATAATGCCTGGATAAAATATTAAATAAAGTAAATCCACTAAAATAAATTATACAAGCTAATTACCTATTGATTTAATCCATTCGATAACAGTTCCAGTATCACTGGAAGCCCCCTCAGCCATATAAACAATCTCAGAATTTATTTTCCAGGCCACCAGAGGATATAACCCAGCAACTGACGCGTGAGGCTCTTTGCCGGTATTGACATTTAAAAAACTACCAGTTCCCATAGTTACTTTAAGATCACCTGGCTCGAAACAAGTTGACCCGAATAACGAAGCTGCTTGGTCAGCCATCTGCAATAAAAAATTACTGAGTAAATTATTTTGTAAGTCATTCTGATAAATAATACATACACAACATCTAATAGGTATTGATACACCTAAAATATCTTTTGGAACAGTACCGAAATCTCCTGCACTGTCAACGACCTTTGGAAACATCGTCGAGGGTATTTTGAATAAACTCATTGCCCACTGTGCCCAGCACATCGTAAATGGGTCGTACAGTCCCGTTGCTGAGGCGTTTGATACATCGGTTATGTGTTTACCTAAAATTAAAAAAAAATTTCTTAAATTAGTTCATTAAATATTTAATATGATTATAATTATGACTAAGTGACTACCGTGACTTGTGAAATATAAATAAATAAAATTCTGCTTTATTCAATAATTAAATTCATTAAATTGCACTGTAATTTGTTAACTATAGACATTTTTAAAAATATAAGCTCATTCCGATGTTACACTCATCAAGAGCTTTCATTTGAGTACCCACATGCATTTTCATATATTTTTCATATATACATATATATAAATATATAATATATATGAAAAATTGATGTGGGTACTCAAATGAAAGGTCTCGATGAGTGTAACATCAGGATGAGCTTATATCTTTAAAAATGTCAATAGTTCACAAGATACATCTCTTAATTATGTATCTAGAGATAGAGCATTTTTTAATGCAACCTTAATACTTATCATAATAAATTGACTATCGGTCAAAATGATATGAAATCTTGAAAAAGCACAAATTTAAGTCAAGACCTTTGCAATGACACAAAATTTAACTAAAAAAATAGATTTTATCATATGACTATCCTGGACACAAAAATTTTCTTATTCTCTTAATTATATAGATAATTATTGAAAAATTTTTTAACCAGTTAATTTATAAAGAAGCCAACAATCAACCCCTCCAAAAACAGCTTTTCCACTCTGAGCAGCTTCTCGCAGTCCAGGAATATTTTGCAAGACCCACATTAAGCGCAAGGTCGTCTAAAAATTAAAATATGAATTGAGTTAATTTTTAATTCATTCATTCGTGTAAAATTTTATTAATTCAAGCTCAATAATTTTTTTTACAAGACTAATTTTAGATTTTATTAGTGCTCCGGATTTTTAATTGCGTAATAAAATTTAGAGACTGATGATATGATTATTGTAAATAATAAATAAATGAATAATATATACCTGAGTATTCATCAATTTTAATACGCTGCCAGCGAGAAATCTTTTATTGCGTGACAATGTATAGAGAACATGAGAACCCATTCTTAAACTCTTCATTGTTAATGATGAATTCCATTCACGTACCATTGAGTCTGCTCTCAAGTCCTTCCATGTTATTATTCTAATGAAATACGTACAATTAATTTTAATTATTTAATACGAATTCGGGTAAAATTCAAATATTTATTATTCTGTTTTATAATTTATTATTATTATTAAAAAAAAAGTGGTAATAATATACTGTGTCAATACCTGTGGTAATTTTTTCCCGTTTCAAAGTTCCACGAGATAAAACTACTACGTTGGGTTGATATTCCAAGACACGCTATCAATTTCACGTCTATTTTGCTCGCTGCAATTCATAATGATCCCAATTAATTATGATTGTACAGTATTATCATTTATTATCTATTCTTATGTAACGATGGATTATAAATGATTTTTTTAATATCAATAAAATTTCTTATCAATTTAAAAAAATCTGTATTGCAAAATTTGATAATTATATGTATTTATCAAATTATAAATAATGCAAATAAAAATTTTTAAATATTACTAAAAAAAAAAAAAATTAAATTGATATTTATTTATAAATTTTTTTATTAAATTAATTTTTTTTTTTCAATTAATTGTATTTTAATTTACAAACATGTATTGGATAACACTCACATTTCCCCTTAAAGAATAATTTTAATCACTCACCATGAACAGCATCTTTCAAAACTTTAATAATCGACTGCCAAAGCTGATCCGGATTTATTTCAACGTGCGCGGCTTTTGGATAAAGCAACTCGACCTTTAACATAAAAAATTCATTAATAATTTTAAATCACAAGCAAAAAATATAATTTTTCATTATATTATTTCGTAATAACTCAGCAATTTTAACAGTCACGTTTTATTGCCTCGATTACTCATTATTATTTTGTAACTCCTGCAAAAAAAAAATTCACTAAATATTATAAATAAAAATTTTAAATATAAAGATAATTTATCAATCGAGTATAAATATCAATAGAATAAAAAATATAATACCTTTTCAGCAGCAGAAGCAATTGTAACAGCTTTATTATCTAAAATATGACACCTAATAGTCGTAGTGCCGACATCAAGTGCCACAATATATTTCATTGTTATTTAAACTAAATAATTAAAAAACATCAATCAATGTTTACCACTCGGAGTATTCGAAGTAAATGGGAGTACGCGCCTTGTCGAGAGATAAACACTTGCACTTACACTAGTGTGTTTAAATGCCGCGAGGTAGTAATAAAAAATATATATCACACATTACAACCATTGGAACCCCACTAATACTCTCGTAGTACACAACAGCTTTCCACCTGACTCTATCCGGCAAATAAAATAATTAAGCTGAGCTATAAATATTACAAAATGCAAAATAAAAAATAATTAAACTTTACACAATTTTATAGATAAATATATACTGATAAATTTATTTAAATTAGTAGCTTATTTGAGGAATGCTGTGATAATGTGCTTCAAGATACCAATGACTCAGTTACACCATATACACTGCACATGCGCTTTCATACTCTGTTATTATAATTTAACTTGATAATTAATTTAAATACTTATCAGCTCAATTGTTCAATATTATTTTAACTTGTGTATTTTTTAAACTGAAAACAAAAACGATAAAAATAATTTTTTTAATTGAGTTGTAAAAAAAAATGTCATTAAAGAAAAAATAAATTTTTTTCTACTAAAATTTAGTGCTGTATTAAAGTTCGTATTTTTTACGCAGGTCAGTAATTGTTTCGTTGCTTCGACCTTCGCATGATTTGCAGTAATCGAATAAATTGGTTAAAACTGTAAAAAAAAAAAAAATTATTAATTTAGTATTTTTTAATTATTTTAAATTAATTAAATAAATTATTTACCTTCTTTTTCTTTTTTTCCCAAAAACATTATCAGAGTTCTGAACCGCTTTATTTCACTCAAGTACTTCAAGTAATCATAAACAGGATCGCCGTGATCAATGAAATGTGTTTTTAAGATCGTCAATATTTCACTGAATGTATCAGACTCCATAGAGTCTTGAAATAACGTGGGAATACTGTCGGCGGATAATTGTTTCAAATACTTGTAGCGAAACTCTGGTGATTTATTCTTCCGCCAAGCGACACAAAATTGAACAGAAGTACGTGGGACTGCAGGAATCACTTCGATTTCATTTTTAATATTTTTATTTTCAACTTCATTATTATTATTAACTACTTTGTTCAATGACTCTGCATCAGTTGATATTTTTGAAGACTTAGTAGACTCTTTACCATCCGACCATTTAGTAAAATCGGTAATATTTACGGGGATTGATTTTAGTGGTTTTTTTATCCTTTGATGAGGTAGTTTGTTGATTGGTTTAACTATATCTACATCTTTGTCAATTATTGGTAACCATTCACGGAATTTAATTACTGACTTAGATTCAGGCACTTTAATTTCTTCAATTTTATTTTCTTTTTTTTCTTCAATTTTATTTTTAACTTTGTTTTCAGCTTTAACTGTTTTTTCAATAACTTTATTGTTTCTTTCTTTATTCTCAGCTTCATCTTTTTTATCTAACGAAGAGATTTCTGCCGTCAATAAATAAATTATTTACCTTCTTTTTCTTTTTTTCCCAAAAACATTATCAGAGTTCTGAACCGCTTTATTTCACTCAAGTACTTCAAGTAATCATAAACAGGATCGCCGTGATCAATGAAATGTGTTTTTAAGATCGTCAATATTTCACTGAATGTATCAGACTCCATAGAGTCTTGAAATAACGTGGGAATACTGTCGGCGGATAATTGTTTCAAATACTTGTAGCGAAACTCTGGTGATTTATTCTTCCGCCAAGCGACACAAAATTGAACAGAAGTACGTGGGACTGCAGGAATCACTTCGATTTCATTTTTAATATTTTTATTTTCAACTTCATTATTATTATTAACTACTTTGTTCAATGACTCTGCATCAGTTGATATTTTTGAAGACTTAGTAGACTCTTTACCATCCGACCATTTAGTAAAATCGGTAATATTTACGGGGATTGATTTTAGTGGTTTTTTTATCCTTTGATGAGGTAGTTTGTTGATTGGTTTAACTATATCTACATCTTTGTCAATTATTGGTAACCATTCACGGAATTTAATTACTGACTTGGATTCAGGCACTTTAATTTCTTCAATTTTATTTTCTTTTTTTTCTTCAATTTTATTTTTAACTTCGTTTTCAGCTTTAACTGTTTTTTCAATAACTTTATTGTTTCTTTCTTTATTCTCAGCTTCATCTTTTTTATCTAACGAAGAGATTTCTGCCGTCAAAGAAACTGCAGATTTACTCAGATACTTTCGTGCCGTCTCAAGCATTTTTTTAGCTTCCTTGTTATCCTTTTCCAGCGTCAACAATTTTTCCAAGTCACTTATAGCTTCTTTATACTGTTTTAGAGCCATCCTGGCTGTCGCACGTCTGTGATACGCCTTGACGTAATGCTCGTCATGCTGTAATGCTGCTGTGCAATCCGCTTCTGCTGAATACAAGCTAAAAAAATAAATAATGATCATTGTTATTTATTTATTATATTTAAAAAAAATTAAATAATTTTAGAAATAAATATATTTATTACTTGTCCATCTTAAGGTGACAAAGAGCACGATTGGCATAAAAAACAGCGTCATATGGAAATATTTTGATAGCTTCATTGTAACAAGCCATTGCTTTGTCCCATTTTTTCTCAGTAACATATTTATTCCCAAGTACTTTTTGAATAACAGCTTCATCGTATTTCTTTTCCAAGTCTTCTTTGCTAAGACTTTCATCTCCAGAATCTTCAGATTCATTTTCTTTTTCTATTTCTTCACAGGCTTTGTCCTATTGTCATAAATAAAAAATTAATTTGAATATTTTACAAATAAAATTATCATTATTTATTATTTATAAAATAATTACCGCGTCAAAATTATCCCAAGCAGAATAATCATAAGATTTAATTCTCTTAGCTTTAGTTCCATTTTCTTTAGTCTTAGATTTTATTCTCGAACTTTTTTTCTTTCTTACCGGTGGCAAAATCTGTAACATTAAATTGTAATTAATTAATTTCATTAATATTGTGTGATACTGAAATTAAGAGACATCTGATAATTTAAAAAAAATTTTTATTCAATAAATAACAGCAAGAAAAATTTTTATTTTAAAAATTCTATCTTTAGAGGATCTGAAAAATTATAAGTGCAATTTTTTAAAAATAATTTTACAAACTTAGTTTATTAATTAAAAAAAGATTAAAATTAAATAAGGAGGTATTTGATAATTTAAATGATTTTTGAAACAATTAAATTATAGTAAAAATAAAATTGACATGTAGAAATTAAAAAAAATTAATAATACAATTTTTAAAAAATCATTTTTGGGAAAAAATTTTTTTGCTGGATGAAATTAAAAAATTATTAAGTGAATGCTACTTTTAATGTCATAAAAAAAACGTCAAAAATTGTCCAGTGTCTGTTAATTTCAATGTCAAATTGTTATTATTATTATTATTATTATTATTATTATTATTATTATTATTATTATTATATTAATTATGAATAAAATTAATTTAGAAAATATTAGATAATTTTAAGAATTTTTGTAACAAATAAATTATGGCAAAAAAGATGAGAAAAAAAATTGATGAAATTTAATGTAGCACATATTTAATAATTTTTTAAATTTTATAATAAATAAATTATGGCAAAAAAAAATAATAAAAAAAAATTGACATCTAGAAATTAAAAAAAAATTAATAATGCAATTTTTTCAAAATAATTTTATGTAAGAAATTTGCAAAATAAAATTTTAAAAAAATGATCAAGTGACAGCTAACTTGATTGTCATAAATTAAATTACCTGGTGAGAATCATCAGTGCTTGTTAATTCCGCTTCGGCTTTTTTCATTTGCTCTTCCCAATGTTTCATATCCAAAAATTCATTTCTTAAATCAGATGAATTGTCGCGCACTTGTTTTTGGATTTCAATAGATTTGTCTTTGTTCATTTTTAATAATTATTACTTGATGACAACAACTGACATTTAAATATTTCAACCTTCGTAATACTAATTACTTATCTTATTTTTGGACTTTATTGAATAAACAAATCATCAAATAATTTCTTTGTTATTATTTCTAGACAACCGAGTGCCAAGTGCGGTTAAAAATAATGATAATAATAACAATCGACTATTCTGCGCTCTGGTGGTCTGAAAAAAAAATTCAAAAGCCCGCGGATATTTAAATTCACATTTTTAGTATTAATTATTTGAAGTCACTTTCGTGCAAAAAAAATTATCAATTGTGGCAAATAAAAATATATAATTATTCACTGGAAAAATTACGATAAAAAAAAATTTACTAACCAAAAAAGATTATCACCAAATTAATGATAAAAGGCACTCACCCTCCAATTGTACTCTAGTTATTTTTGACCGGTTTATCGCTGGTCGCGTTGTAAACAAACAGAACTTTTTTTCTTTCTTACCGGTGGCAAAATCTGTAACATTAAATTGTAATTAATTAATTTCATTAATATTGTGTGATACTGAAATTAAGAGACATCTGATAATTTAAAAAAAATTTTTATTCAATAAATAACAGCAAGAAAAATTTTTATTTTAAAAATTCTATCTTTAGAGGATCTGAAAAATTATAAGTGCAATTTTTTAAAAATAGTTTTACAAACTTAGTTTATTAATTAAAAAAAGATTAAAATTAAATAAGGAGGTATTTGATAATTTAAATGATTTTTGAAACAATTAAATTATAGTAAAAATAAAATTGACATGTAGAAATTAAAAAAAATTAATAATACAATTTTTAAAAAATCATTTTTGGGAAAAAATTTTTTTGCTGGATGAAATTAAAAAATTATTAAGTGAATGCTACTTTTAATGTCATAAAAAAAACGTCAAAAATTGTCCAGTGTCTGTTAATTTCAATGTCAAATTGTTATTATTATTATTATTATTATTATTATTATTATTATTATTATTATTATTATATTAATTATGAATAAAATTAATTTAGAAAATATTAGATAATTTTAAGAATTTTTGTAACAAATAAATTATGGCAAAAAAGATGAGAAAAAAAATTGATGAAATTTAATGTAGCACATATTTAATAATTTTTTAAATTTTATAATAAATAAATTATGGCAAAAAAAAATAATAAAAAAAAATTGACATCTAGAAATTAAAAAAAAATTAATAATGCAATTTTTTCAAAATAATTTTATGTAAGAAATTTGCAAAATAAAATTTAAAAAAAATGATCAAGTGACAGCTAACTTGATTATCATAAATTAAATTACCTGGTGAGAATCATCAGTGCTTGTTAATTCCGCTTCGGCTTTTTTCATTTGCTCTTCCCAATGTTTCATATCCAAAAATTCATTTCTTAAATCAGATGAATTGTCGCGCACTTGTTTTTGGATTTCAATAGATTTGTCTTTGTTCATTTTTAATAATTATTACTTGATGACAACAACTGACATTTAAATATTTCAACCTTCGTAATACTAATTACTTATCTTATTTTTGGACTTTATTGAATAAACAAATCATCAAATAATTTCTTTGTTATTATTTCTAGACAACCGAGTGCCAAGTGCGGTTAAAAATAATGATAATAATAACAATCGACTATTCTGCGCTCTGGTGGTCTGAAAAAAAAATTCAAAAGCCCGCGGATATTTAAATTCACATTTTTAGTATTAATTATTTGAAGTCACTTTCGTGCAAAAAAAATTATCAATTGTGGCAAATAAAAATATATAATTATTCACTGGAAAAATTACGATAAAAAAAAATTTACTAACCAAAAAAGATTATCACCAAATTAATGATAAAAGGCACTCACCCTCCAATTGTACTCTAGTTATTTTTGACCGGTTTATCGCTGGTCGCGTTGTAAACAAACGAAATATTTTTTTAAAGCTGTAATCACTGCGCAATAAATTCCGCAATTTTTTTTTAAATGATTAAATGACATATTTTGTTTTTTTAATACACTTAGAAAAAAAAATCCTTGTAAAATAATAATTAATTAACTTTTAAGTACATCGGTCAACTAATTGGTGACCGGTCTACAACTGGTGCATTTATCCTAGCAATAAAATTATTGTAAAATAATTTTATTTAAAAATTTAATAAAAAAATAATTTTTTTTTAACTTTAATAAAAAAAAATTTACATCGGTCAACTAATTGGTGACCGGTCAACAACTGGTGCATTTATCCTAGCAATAAAATTATTGTAAAATAATTTTATTTAAAAATTTAATAAAAAAAAATTTTTTTTTTAATTTTTAAAAAAAATTTAATAAAAAAATAATTTTTTTTTAACTTTAATAAAAAAAAATTTACATCGGTCAACTAATTGGTGGGCTGACTGCTCTGGATTTGCATCCAGAGTACAAAGAATTATAAAATTTAATAAAATTGACAACGTTGCATCTCAGGTTACCCTAGAGAAGTCGTCGAAGTCCAGCTCTCACGATGTTTAGGCTGGAGCCCGGCGATTCTCTTATCACAAGCGATTTCCGTTACTTCGCTGACGATGAATTTTATTCATCACCAGCGAAGCAATTGTAATTTTGAAAATAAAAATATTTTTAAATTTACTGAGAACGTTACAACAATATAAAAATTTCAGGCATCGGCTTATTTAATTTTGATAAATTTATCTAGAGTATAAAATTTTTTTAAAAGAGAATAAACCCGAGTTTAGCAATCAATTTTTTACAACTTTACCTCTATATACATATATAAGTATAAAAGTATAATACAACTCGAAGTATGAAAGTTTATCAACTTTTAATTACCAGTGCAAAGTAAATCAAACCGCTCAGAGCGATTGTTTGCTTCCAGCAACAATAATAGCTAAAAAAAATCGAATTATAATTATAATTACCTTCTAAAATAAGAATTTAAAAAATTGGTCAGTGTATTACAAAACAATAAGCAATTAATAACAAATGATTAATGACAAATATTAAGTACAATGAAGCAAAAGTAGTCTTTGTTTGTTTATTTTCTAGCATAAGTCTCCGACACCCACGATGTCCATTTGAGCTTGACATTTATGCTTTTGGGATTTTGCCATACCACAGTTAACTTTAAGAAGATATAGGAGATAGAGAAGTTGTACTTGCTAGTTAACCAGAGAAGTCTTGTGTTCACAGCGTAAGTAATAATATATAGTGCAGAGTATGTAATGTAGAATAAAGATTAAAACGATCATGAGAGGTGGTAAGTGATCGAAACCCGAAGGAGACAGTTGTTGTTTGAATACTCCGCTGCACAGTCTTCTCTACTTATTCACTGCAATTTATATTTAAACCTAAAATAAATAAAAATTTAAAATTTAACTAAAAAAAAAATAATTAATAGACATTTAAGTGATTAAAAAAAAAAAAATAAAATTACTCAGATTTATAAAAGTTTAAAAGTTTAAAAGAAGAAATCAGTGATCTAGATTTGGAATTATTTAAAAATGATTTCCGCTATTTGTTATTGTAAACTTGAAAATGATTGATAAATGTATTATTTCATACCTCAACAATTTCCTCAATTTAATCTCAACATAATAATATTTAAAGCAGCAACAGTTACATTGGCATAAATGTCATAACAAATGTTAAAAATTTATTATCATATTTCTTGTGATAATATTATAAGTGTAAGTGAATTCTTAAGTTTGTATCGTTAAAAATTGACATTAAAATAAATATATATTTATTTATTATTTGTGTAATATGCAACTGTATAATTTATTTTTATATTTATATATTTATATTAGAGACTTAGACAGTGTCTGCACCTCTGGCTATATTTATCAGCGTGTGAATACTGGCGTGATTGCCAAGCCTTGTATTACATACATTCAATCCTTAATCTAGGATAAAAAATAAAATTAAAAAATTTTTATCTTCATTAATTAAAGATCAAGATTTCTTCTTCAATAATAATTGCTTATCGCCGTAATTATTTTATTTTATTTTATTTTATTTTTTTTTCGTTTGCTTGAAAAATTTAAGCGAAGAAATATTCTTCAGCAGGCATTCTTGTGTCAACACGTGCTTTGGCAAATACTTAGTGAGGATTTTTATTTAAAAAAAATACGACATTGGCTGATCTAAAGATTTAATGAGACACTTTACCAAAGTCTCGTCTCTTTTTATATTTATCCATACATATATGTATTAATTCTCGATGCCTGGGCCAAATTACCTCTTTAAAAACCTTCAACTATTTTAAAGCAATTATACTAACCTTGTGATTATTTAATTAAATAAAATAATAATAATTATTGAGTTGAAAAATATTTTTTAAAAAATAAAAATTTTAAAAAGTTAAAAATAATAAAAATAGCATGTGAATAAGTGAATTGATTATTTAGTGGCTAAATATATGTACTCTAGTTAATAGACGGTATATATTCACGATATTATGTGTTTTACTTGTTGATGAATAAAAGTGGGTTGAAAATGAAACTCGATGAGGAGGACAATGACGTGATATCAGCGACTCCCACTTGGTTTTGTATTTTACAAAAGCTCAAAGAGTTTGTTATACTCATGGAAAAAATATAAAAAAGAATAAAACTGATAGAGATTATTTAATATAATAATATTAATTATTTTTAAATAATAATCAAGGGGGTTGTTATTATTTAAATGGATTAAATAAATTTAAAATTAAATTAAATGGCACGATGAACCAAGTATCCAAGTTCGGGATTATTTATCATGGAAGAAATAAGTCAGAGTGTGAAGAATTATTAATTATTGTAAATAATGACGGTTTCGTATCAGTACGAGGTCGCAAGCTCGACGAGCGGTGGATTCACCAGGCTTCTTTTTATGTGGCGGGGATCTCTTTACAAATTAATTTATCGAGAGTTATTACTCTTTTTAGTTGTCTTCGGCATTATTTCTGTTATTTATAGACATGTTTTAACCACACCTCATAAAAGGTAAATTTTTTTTTTTATTTATTTAAAAGAAAAAGTTTCTAACGTTACCTTTTTTTTTTTTGCCAGAGCGTTCGAGAGAATCGTTATTTATTGTGATACATTCGTTAGTCTTATACCGCTGAGTTTCGTCCTGGGATTTTATGTTGCTTATGTTGCTGGACGATGGTGGCAACAGTATATGGCTATTCCTTGGCCTGATAAGTAAGTAAAAAATTTTTATTGTAGATTAAAATTGAACATAAATCAGTTTATTTAAAATTATATATATTGATATTTTTTTGACTGAATAATTGAAAAATAAATAGAAAAAAAAAAAAATTTTTTTTAAAACTATCTGTTTGAAAAATTTTAAATCAAATATCGACGGTCTAATTAGCAATTGGTCTAATTTTTTCTCTTATTTTTTAGAGGGTGATTTTTTGACATTTTGATGTTGCAATAGTTAAATTATAAATTATTTTAATTATCCAAACCAAAATATTACATCTCTATTAGACATTAAATTATTTTTTAAAGTGATAATAAATTTTGAATTGTTTTTTCGGGCAAAAGAAAGACAATTTGCTAATTAAAACCTAGATTTATAATTATAAAAAAATTATAAGTATCTAAGTGACTTAAAAATTAAAATTAATTAATAAATATTTTCTTACATTGAGAGAAAAATTTTATTTAAAAAAAAAGTAGAAATTTTTGCGACAAAAAATTAATTTTTATTTAAAATTTTATTTTTTAAGGGGTTACATGGGTTTCACGGTTTTAAAAAATAAATTTTTTTTGTTTTATTAAATTCTATAACATCACTAAAATATTTTCCTAAAGTTTCAAATCGATCCAAACAATAGTTTCGGAGATACAGTTTTAAAAAGTTGCGCGCTCAAGGTGCTTCCCGTGTAAGAAATAAAATTTTTATTAAATTCATTTTTTTGTCACAAAAAAGTCTATTTTTTTTCAAAATAAATTTTTTTTCTCCATGTAAACAGAAAGAACAAGATGACACTGAATATCATCCCAGATAATAGCTAGTATAATCCAGATTGCAATGAGTATAATCCAGATATCACCCAGTATAATCTGGATTTTTTTAGCTACTATCTGAAATTTTTTTTCGCCACAGATATCACTGAGTATAATCTGGGATGATATTCAGTGTCATCTTGTTTTTTCCGTGTAACTGAAGAAATAAAAAAATTTTTAATTTGGAAAAAAAAAAATTATATTAAAAAATATCAAATTAACATCCAATATTTTTTTTTTTCGAAATCTAGAAAATTTTTTTTCAACGATAAATTTACTGAAAAAAAATTTTATTTCTTCAATTAAAAACTAAAATTTTAAACAAATAAATTTCTTCTTAAAAAATTTCTAATTTTTTTTTTAAATAAATTTTTTCTTCTTAAATTCTTCGAATAATAAAATTAACAAAATAATAATTTTCCAGGGTGATGCACTTGGTAGCATTATACGTGACAGGCAACGACGAATACGGGCGTATGTTACGTCGGTCATTGATGCGATACCTCAACCTGTCATTGATCCTAGTGTTACGATCTATAAGTTCAGCAGTGAAGCGCCGATTCCCGACCCTGGATCATGTCGTCGACTCGGGTTTCATGACTGCTCTTGAATTAGAGCTCTTCCAGTCAGTGCCGAGTCTGGAATTCAACACTTACTGGATTCCCTGCACGTGGTTCATAAACCTCCTAAAAGAATCGCGTCGCACTCACAGACTGCCCGACCCGCAGGGTCTCAAAATAATAATGGAGGAGTTCAACGAGTTCAGATCAAAATGCGGGTTGCTCTGGAGCTACGATTGGGTCTCTATACCTCTAGTTTACACCCAGGTGGTGACTCTCGCGACCTATAGTTTCTTCGTAGTGGCTCTTGTGGGTCGCCAGTACATCGAAGGCACCAAAAAGCCTTTTCAAATGGCTCTGGACGCTTACTTGCCTATTTTTACCATCCTGCAATTTTTTTTCTACATGGGCCTACTGAAAGTATGTATCAACTTATTAAAATTTTAATTCTACTGCAATAAATAATTAACTAATTTAATTTATTATTTATTTTAAAGGTGGCTGAACAGTTGATAAATCCTTTTGGCGATGATGATGAAGACTTTGAGCTTAACTGGCTGATTGACCGTCATACCAAAGTGTCTTACTTGGGGGTTGATACTCTGATGAATCGGTGTCCGCCTCTTGTTAAAGATTTTTATTTCGACTCGGAAAATATTGTTTTGCCTTACACTGAAGCTGCCGCTGCTTACAAGCGTAAAACTTATCGTGGAAGTGTTGCCAATATGACGTAAATATTTTTTATTTTTTTTTTTTTTTCGACCTGAAAAATAAGTTATTAGCAATAAATAAGTATATTGTTATTTAATTAGAGTTCCTGAAGAAAAGCAGACAATGTTTTTACCGGATATTACCGAAGAAGAAGATGAAACTTCCCATCCCGCGACACCTAAAACATCATCCGTTAGTTTAGCAACTAATTCTAATGAAAGTCCTGGTACAAATAAGCGGTAAGCATCAGTACTTCGGTTTAGCTCCAGCCACTGGAGTGACCGGGAATTTCTTTTCACGGCCCCTGGAGTATGCTGGCTCCGATCGATTGACAGCTCTGATGCCAGAGACTCTACGGGTTCTGGATTATCCAGCTGAATAATTGTTTCGGTAGTGCTTTCAGTCTTCTTTGGAGTCGCTGAAGGTGACCCAATGATCTGGCTAAAACAAGTGTTTATCATTTTATTAATTATCACTAGCAACCTTGCAGTCACTAGGTGCCTGCTGTGACTTGTAGAATATAAATAAATAAAATTTTGCTTTATTGAATAATGACTTTTGTTAAATTACACTGTATTTTCTTAAATATTTACGTTTTTCAAGATATAAGCTCATTTCGATGTTACACTCATCAAGAGCTTTCATTTGAGTACTCACATGCATTTTTAATATATTTTTCATATATACATATATATGATATATATATATATATGAAATATATTTTCTTTAATTTTCTCTCCGTGTACTTTATATTTATATATATGAATATATGAAAAATATATCAAAATGCATGTGGGTACTCAAATGAAAGCTCTGGATGAGCTTATATCTTAAAAAATGTCAATAATTAAGAAATTACCTTGTATCTTGTGAACTATTGACATTTTTAAAGATATAAGTTCGTCCTGATGTTACACTCATCAAGACCTTTCATTTGAGAACCCACATCAATTTTTCATATATTTATATATTTTAGGTATATGTATATATGAAAAATATATAAAAATGCATGTGGGTACTCAAATGAAAGCTCTTGATGAGTGTAACATCGAAATGAGCTTATATCTTGAAAAACGTAAATATTTAAGAAAATACAGTGTAATTTAACAAAAGTCATTATTCAATAAAGCAAAATTTTATTTATTTATATTCTACAAGTCACAGTAGGCACCTAGTGACTGCAAGGTTGCTAGTGATAATTAATAAAATGATAAACACTTGTTTTAGCCAGATCATTGGGTCACCTTCAGCGACTCCAAAGAAGACTGAAAGCACTACCGAAACAATTATTCAGCTGGATAATCCAGAACCCGTAGAGTCTCTGGCATCAGAGCTGTCAATCGATCGGAGCCAGCATACTCCAGGTGCCGTGAAAAGAAATTCCCGGTCACTCCAGTGGCTGGAGCTAAACCGAAAGCGCTTCATTCCTTTAGCAAAATTGAGCCGAGTGAGCGTCCAGCCCTGGCCCAGTGCAACGAATCTCCAAGAAAGTACTTTGTCCTACGAAATACCCAAGTCTTCGTCGCTCCAGAGTCCTCCGCCTTCCATTAGCGTCAGTTGTGGCTCGGACGAGCCTAATGATGACCTCCAAGGGTTTTTCAATTCGGCATTCTCTCAAGAACATCTGCCGGACACCGACAAATCTCTCAAGCAACAAACTTCCGAGGAGTCAAACTCTGCTAAGTCCAAAAAATCACGGACAAGATTTTTGGTCAGACGACAGAGCTCAGTCAGCAGCAGCAAGAAGAGAAAAATATTCCGGTGGAAACGTCCTCTGGATTCAACGCAATCCAGGCGCAAAACTACTGACTGCGTGCCCTCACCTGCTGATATTATTCCTCAGACCAGCAGTTCACCAGATTTGGAGAGTTTTACAGCTATTGACGTTATTATTCCGCCTCGAGCGGCTTCTGAAGACAGGGACCACGCATTAGATCTTTTTACTAAAGATTAATCCTCCAAAAATTAATAATAAATCCCGGCTTTTATTTATATTTATATTTTAATTAAAAAATAATTAATGGACAATTCAGTATTATCCAGTGCTGGAGTGAACACTGCTTGTATTCATTTATTTATTTATTTATACTATTATTGTTGTACTTAAATAAATAAGCATGTAAATTATGTAAATAAATTGAGATAATGTCAGATATTAAGTGAGAAGAGTGTCGGTACTTACCAAGAGTTTTATTTAACCACGTGATTTCCAAGCTTGACTCTAGATACCACCACTTTCAGACGATAAATACTACAGTTTTAATTATTACTGCGTTAAATTCATTTTTTAAATTGATTTTTTATTTAAACTATTACTTAATAATTTTATTTATCAATCATTCGTTTCAATAATTCGTCAATATTTTTTGTTTAAACGTCTGCAACATCTGTTAATAAATTGAATGTTTCTGAAAAAAATAATTAATAATAAAAAATTTTTTTTTTAGATCCCCTGTAAAAAAAATCGTCTTAAAATTGTCGTTTGTTTAAGATCTTAAACGTGACACAAGCTAAGACTATTTTAAAAATTTTTTAAGACGCCAAAAAAAAAAAATTCCGAGAGTAGATTTTTGAAATTTGGTTCTCGAATTTATTATGAAAATTAAATTTGAAATTGTTGAAAAATTGTATTTAATTGAATTTGAAATTGTTGAAAGATTGTTTTTAATTGAATGAAAAATTGTTTTTAATTGAATTTGAAATTTTTGAAAAATTGTTTTTAATTGAATTTGAAATTTTTGAAAAATTGTTTTTAATTGAATTTGAAATTTTTGAAAAATTGTTTTTAATTGAATTTGAAATTGTTGAAAACTTATTATCGGATAATTTTAAAACATTTTTAAGACGCTCCGTTTTAATGCTCCGGGGCTCTATCGCTGTTAGCTCATCTTAAAATAGTCACAAAAAAATTTTTTTAAGACTATTTTAAGATTTTTTTAAAATTATTTTAAAACGATTTTTTGATTATTTTAAGACCCTTCATAATAATTTTCCGGAGCTGTCGCTGTGATGCCGTTTTATTTTCATAATAAATTTGAGAACCAAATTTCAAAAATCTGCTCAAGTAATTTTTTTTTTTTGGCGTCTTAAAAAAGTCTTAAAATAGTCTTGGTTTGTGTCACGTTTAAGATCTTAAATGAACGACAATTTTAAGACGATTTTTTTTTACACAGGATATTTAAAAAAAAATAAATAAATACCTTTGTCGTGATTTATCATTATTGTATTTAGATAAAATGTTGTGTCGATTATCATCGTGTTTATTTTTGCTTTGATTATCGGACAAATCATTGTTAAAATCCGGGTGATTAGTTTGATTTAATTTAATAGTGTTTAAATAAGTAGGAATACTATCTAATTGATGATGATGATAATTATTGGTATCATTAGGGGATTTTATTGACGAAAGACCCTCACTAATAAATCCGCTTTCGTTATCAAATAATTGAGGATCGAATTTTTTTGCCACACAACTAGATAAATTTTTTAGCAACGACGGCTTCAAAGCCGCTTTGTAATTTTGCTTTATCTCTTCAAGCATAGCACGGTCGTCTTTCATAGCCGATTCCTTATTTTCACGCACAATCGACTTTATTAATTGATCCGTATCTGAATCATTAAATGCCTTGGGGGTATTATCTTCTCTATCTTTGATATTATCACAGTCAATATCATTAAAATCAGTCGAGCCTTTTTCATTGCAACTGTCCAACTCGACATGTTTCATCAGAATACTCAAGCTCTCGTGGAATTTATCCGGCAATTTAATAACACTACCATCAGAATAAATGTTATCGCTCAAGTCACTAGTCAATCGTTTAATATCTCGTTTGATAATTATTATTTGATTAGACTTATTTGTCAAGTTATCTTCAAGCTGTTTATTTAAATTTTTACACTCAGTATATTCTTTCCGCAAATCTTTCACGTCATCCTCCAGCTTACATTTTTCCTTAGAGCGATTCATCAATTGTTGCTCCAACATTTTTATCTGCAATATTTTTTCATCCTTATATTTGATAGATTGTATCTCTTCAGACACTTCCTTCACATCTTTTTCAGTGTCTTGTAATTTTTTATAAATCTCTGAATTTTCACGCTCCAGTAAATTTATTTTATAATTTTTTTCCTCTAACTCTGCAAGAATACTAGCGATTTTTTTTTCTAAATTTTGTTTTTCTTCTTGCAGAGAAATAACTTCGTAGTTTTTTGCCTCTAAACATTCGTTTAAATGTTTTAATTTATTTGTCAAATTCGAGTGTTCTTTTTGGAGTGAAGCAACTCTACAAAAAATCAATTCAATTACTATACAGAAAAAAAAATTTACTTAAATCAAGTAAATAATTTTAAAGAATTTCATTTTCTTGATTTGAGTAGAAAAATTCTTAAACTGAGAAATTTTTCTTGGTTTAAGTAAATTCTACTTAGTTCAAGAATTTTTTGTCTTAATTCAAGACAATGAAACTCTTCAAAATTATTTTCTTCGTTTAAGAATTTTTCTATTGATTCAAATTCATTTTTTTTTTTTCAGTGTATTTTCCCTAAAAAAAATTTATTCACGACTTATAATGCAAAGTATCAGAGAGTGCTTAACAACTGATACTTTGCATTATAAGTCGTGAATAAATTTTTTTTTTTCAGTGTATTTTCCCTAAAAAAAATTTATTCACGACTTATAATGCAAAGTATCAGAGAGTGCTTAACAACTGAAAAATTTTTTTCGCCTCATTTTGGCAACTATTTTAATGTTTATACCCTTGTTAGTTCACAGAGTCAAGATATTTTGCAGACTATTGTCAAGATAATTTAATGGAGATTAATTTAATACCTTTAAAAAATTTATTAAGTGCAATAAAAATGAAAAAATATACCAAAATAGTTCAAAAAATTTTCTGTCCGTCATTATGAAACTCTGAAAACACTGTAACTTGCGCAAAAATCAATTAATTCAGTCAAATTTATTTTTTAAAAATTCTTTGAAAGGATTGTAGGTCGCCTAATTCTAATGGCTAGGTAACCAAGAGTCGTCTATTTGCAATTAATAAAATTGTCAGTTACTGTGTTTTAAAATTGGGCAGCCGAGCTCGTCAAGCGGCTTCAGAAAATGCATACAGTTCAAAAGTTTATATATGTATGTAAAATATGTAAAATAACATATATACGATATAATCGACTTTGTCTCTGATGAGCCAAATCTGTCGATTAATTTAGAAATTACAAAATTGAAAAAAATTACTGTCAGTTCAAAATATTAAATATTAATTATTAAAAAAAAATAAAGTTATCACCAGTTCATCAAACCAGCCTACAAGCGTCTATTTTCTTAACAACTTTGGTTTCTACATCTAATTATATAATCTTTTTTTTTTTTAATTAACAATATATGAAAAATTTATAAAATTGAGTGATCAAAATTAATTGTATGCTTTATAATATTTAAATAATGGATGTCAATAACTAGTTCATAATTTTTAAGTTGAATCTCATATTGACAGTCAGTCGACAGCGCTATGACGCCTTTTTTTTTACTTTAATCTAAAAAATTTACTGTAAGAGTTTGATCTCTTCTGATTCAATAAATTATTTTTAAATTAATTTTTATATTTTTAAAAGTAATTAATCATTTATGGAAATTATTATTAATAAACTTTAATAACATTGATTACTTAATAATGAGTTTCGATAAATAAGAATAAGCAGATGATTCGACGCTTGCGCAGTATAGGTATCAATAATTGGGGCTAAGGTATATCAATAATTAGATCAATCAGTTTTTTAACCTGTCAATAATTGGTATATCCGGATAGTCTATTTAATTATTTAAAATTAATTAGTAAACATCACTGATTATAATTTAAAAAAAAGAAATTGATTAGTCAAAACATTACTTGAGACATTGCCACAAAAAAAATTCAACAATATTGATATTTGATTGGTTAAAAAAAAAATGAAATCATAATTTTGTCTCTTATAGTGTCAATAATTAAGGCTTTTATCTTGATTTAAAATTGAAATTTTGAATAAATAATGAAAGATTTGCAAAAATTGACATGAACCTTTTTTTTAAAAAATTTAAAAAAAAATTTTTTTTTATTCTCAATATTTAGTGCAAAATTTTTTTAACACCTAGAATCTTCAATAAATTATTAAATTTGTTTTTTATTGAATTTTAAATTCAATTTTAGGCTGAATAATAAAAGACACGGAAAAATTGATAAGAATTTTTTTTGTAGAAAATTTAATTTCTGCAAAAAAAATCTCTGTATATCCGACGTGCTGGCGTCTAAAATCAATCACTTATGAGGATGATAAAACTGCGTCGAATGCCGCCAACCGCGTGAAAATCGGTTGATCCATTTAAAAGTTATTGCGATTTGAAAAATCCAAAAATAGTGTTCTATGAAACTTCTATCAGACTTTTGAGCTGGGAGAGCTCAAATGCATCAAAATATTATCTCTCCGAGCTCAGTGAGCTCAAAATATCACATAAATTATATTTTGAGCTCAAAAATCTCAAAAATGTCATAAATACAATTTTAAGCGCTCAGAGATGGAATTAGCGGGAAGTCACAGGGATGGCCTTTAGGGTGAACCGTTTTCCTAATTTTTTTAACTTACTTTGACGTCATTACATTGAGTTCATACTTCAAATGATCATTATTCTGAATATCTTTATTTAATTCATCATTATATTGACGTAATTTTTCAATTTCATTTATCTGACTATCGATTTGCTTTTGGCATTCCTCCCACTGCGACTGATAGAGCTTCTCATTATACAAACTCTGTGAAATCTGTTTCTTCAGAATATCTATCTCTTTTTTGCTTTTCTCAACATCATTACCCGCACCTAGAATAAAAATAATTAAATGAATAATTAAATTGACGACCTTGAGGAAATAAATTACCATGAAGAGCAGTAGACAACTGGTCAATTTGTTCGCTAGATTTTTTCAAGTACATCGCAACGGTACTATCAAGATCTCTGTCACTCATAGAGTCTTTTTCTTTGGCTTCATTATTTTTCTCCAATTCCCTCTTTAACTGTTTCGTGTGTTCTTTGTAATGATTAATTTGTTCTTGATAATAATCAATTTCATCGGATTTATGTCTTAGCTCTTCCTCCAATTCCTCGGTTATTCTTGACATTTCTAGTCGCTGAGTTTCGCGTTCTTCCTCGATACGGCTTATTAATTTATTCAGACGATCGATTTCATACTCCTGGTCGCTGTAATGCACCTCGAATTGCCGTTTCCATTCAATCAAGTCATTCCGTTCGCGGATCAATGCTTTCATTCCTTCTATACCAGCCCCATAATTTCCTGCATCTTTTACAAGTTTTGCTACTTCGTCCAATTTTTTCTGTAAGAAAAAAATAAATCAATATTTCTTACTACAATTTTTTAGTCATAATTTTATTATCAAAACTTAATTTTAAAAATTAAATAAATCTTTATTATTGAGAGAATAAGAAAAATTTTGTGGCCAGTGTATTTTTATATTACACACGGAGAAAATTAAATGATAGGGATTATCATACTAAATTTTTAGCTCCAATCATCTAGGATGATTAAAACATTTTTCAATGCAAAGATGGTTAGTGCTATTATTTTTTTGTAATAGCAATTAACATTTTTTTTAGTAACAGTTATGATCAGAATGATTATATTTACTATTAGGATAATAATTTATATTATCAAGGATAGTAATTAAAATTATTGAATTCTATGAAAAAATTGATCAAAAATTAAATAATTTTCAAGTACACGGAAAGAAAATTAAAAAAATATATTTATATATATTATGTATATGTATATATGGAAAATATATCAAAAATGCATGTGGGTACTCAAATGAAAGCTCTTGATGAGTGTAACATCGGGATTATCTTATATCTTAAAAAATGTCAATAATTAAGAAATTACCTACTATCTTGTGAACTATTGAAATTTTTAAAGATATGAGCTCATCCCGACGTTACACTCATCGAGACTTTTCATTTGACTACCCACATCAATTTTTCATATATTTATATATATTATATATATGTATATATGAAAAATATATAAAAATGCATGTGGGTATTTAAATGAAAGCTCTTGATGAGTGTAACACCGGGATGAGTTTATATCTTTAAAAACTTCAATAGTTAAAAAAGTACAGTGCAATTTAACAAAAATTATTAGTTAATAAAACAAAATTTTATTAATTCATTAATACATACAGCTAAAGAATCACGTTCAGTACGTAGTCCTTGCAAATTATTATCTTGTTTCAGATGATTTATTTCTTGGACTAACTCGTAACACTGATATCTTTTTTCCTCTAGTTTACGATTCATTAATTCTATTAAATTCTTACTATTTTCTAATTTCTGTCGCGATTCATCAAACTCATTATTGCGCTGGTCTATTATATTTTGTAGATTTAATTGAGTTTTCTACAAAAAAATTATTTAAAGTTCATACAGCACTTGCCAATAAATTAAATTATTTATTACCGTAAGACTTTCTTTAAGATTTTTAATTTGCATTTCACGATTCTGCAATGAGTATTTTAAATCACGGCTTAGGCTCTTCAGCTCATCGACTTCTGACTCTTTGGTCTGAAAAAAAAAATTGAAATTATTTTCAATAATCAATATAAATATTATTAAATTAATAACTACCTTTAATTCATTTTCTAATGAAATAATTATTGATTCTGATTTAATTATATACGATTGATTCGAGTCTGTTGATAAGGTTTCACTTTCATCAGTCCTGTCATTATCATAAGTACAATTACGATGAACTTTTCTTTTATTAAACTGATAATTATAATCGCGACTGGATCCAGAGCTTGAATCACTTTCACATTCATCAGCGATTCCGCACTAAGTATTAAAAATGTTTTGTTTATTTAATAATAAATTAAAAAAAAAATTTTTTTGAATTTACTTGAGAAGAAGTCGATTGGCTGGTTGAGTCTTTGGGAATAGAACACGAAATATCAGTGCTTGACTTTCGTTTAATATTATTTTTTCTACTTTTACTTTTTAGTGGCTTTGACCGAGCTGACGGCAAATCTTTATTATTTATTTCTTCTATTTTAGTTGGACTAGAAGCACCCAACAGTGTTCCTCCGTAATTAGTTAATCTGTCTAGTTGGTTTGAGAAGAAATTTAAAATTTTCCAGTCTCCTTTTGAGAATTCTTCACCGAAATTCTAAAACACATTAATTAATCAATCAACTAAATATATAAATTATAATTATTTATAGTTACCGGTTGTCCTAATTGTTTTTTTTGTTCGGGAGTTAATTTAAGTGCTTTATATTTAGCTAATTCGCGTCTCAAAAATTCTAACTCTTTTACTGTATTGACATCAACTTCTACACTCATTCCTCCTGGTAAATGTGGAACCATTTCTCTAGTCTTGACTTGCTAAAATTAAAAAATTGTCTCAATTAATCTATTCATAGGATAGAAATATGACCTAACTTATTTTTGGCGAATCTCAGTTTCTTGACTTTAATAAAAAAAAA
>JZSA01001458.1:0-14505 GCA_000956155.1 Cotesia vestalis
TTAATTTTTATTGATTCAAAAAATCAAAAATTGTCAAATGTCTGCTTTTATAATCATAAATAATTTTTATGAAAATTAATTTAGCAGATATTTGATCATTTTTGTAATTTTTCTAACAAATAAATTATGGCAAAAAAATTAATTATTTAAATTAAATTATTTCAAAAATTGTGCTAATCAACTTTTTGTTTTATTTAATTTATAAATTTTTTGAAAATTTGTAAAATTTGTTAAAAATTTGATAATCAATTTTTTTTGAATTAATCATTTTTTGATGTATTTTTCAGAAAAAAAAAAAAAAAATGGATTATACAATTTTTTCAAAAATTCTGCTATTCAACTTTTTTCTTTTTTAATTTATAAATTTTTTTTGAAAATTTGTAAAATTGGTGAAAATTGTGATAATCAATATTTTTTTGAATTGTTCACTTTTTTGTGTATTTAAAAAAAAAAAAATAGACCAATAAAATCAAATATAAATTTCCTTCAAAAAAATAAAAATTAAAATAGTGACCCCACTTGAAAATATTTACCAAAAATTTTTCAACCCCAAATTATTGGACGGCTAACTTCAGTATTATATTTAACAACACAATTAAAATAAAAATTTCTGAAATTAATTTATATTTGTCACTTGGATAAAAAAAAAATGTATTTAAGAAGAAATTAGTGAAGAATTTTAACTACAAATTTTTAAGATGTCTCATCTGTTGCCACTAGATTACTTCACCCTGAATTCCATAACTCAAAAAAATATAAACCATGAAAATAGTTTGATTTAAAAATACATACATCTCCATTTTCAGTAATTTCACGAAAATATCGAAAATTTTCAAAAGGATCCGAACTCCAGGCTCGTAAATCATTGCAAGAGTCAATCATTTTTAATCTACATCCAAAGTACTTATCATTATTGGCCAACCCATCTCCTTGATCCAGCGGTTTTTTTCCCATGAAAAAAATACTCGATCCATACTCGGCGAAAGACATCGTTAATTTATTACTAGCCGATTAAATAAGTAATTATTAATTAAGATAATAAATACACTTTTTAAAATAAATTACTATTTAATTTATTTTTTTGACAGCTGACATTTTCGGTTCCTTGAATATCGCTGAATGTTGGTTAATTTTTTAAATTCATTTTTTTCTTGTTTATAATTAAAATAGTAATTATTATTATGAATTAAAGTACTCATATGTTTTTTTTTTTTAATTTCCCGCTTTAGATGTAAAAATAAAACAAACGTCAAGAAGACGTTTGGCTGTCATTTGGCACCAGAACGTAATCAGAACCAGAATTGTTTGACGTTTATGCAGTTAAAAAAAAAAAAAAAGAAACAAAACTCAAGATAATTATTTAATGTGTAAATAAATAAATAAAAAAAAATATTTATACAAATAAAAACATTTAAACAGAAAATGAATCCTTGGTTGAGAATCGGTGAGTACATAATGAAATATTTAAACTAACAAAAAATAAGAGTAGAATTATATTACAAGTGACACGCTGACAGATGGTAATACGATAAACAGTGAGTTTAGATGTGTAATGTAGGTAGAAAAATATGTAAATAGTTTGTGATAAAATACATATAATATATATTATCACAAAATTTAATACCTAAATGCCTGAAATATCTTTAACAGTGATAAAAAGGTTAAAAGTGATTTATTTTCTGATTGACGGTGTAGAATTTTTTTTTTTTTATTTTTTCATTCAACTCAATTTTATTTTACAATTTTAAATCTGTCTCAAGTCGGGAGTTAGAACAAGTTTTAAGTACGTCGAATGACGAGCAGGCCGTTAGCTAAAATTGTCCTGACCGATCAGGAATGCCATGACCTTTGATTTCCGTCCCGATTGTTTTATCTAGTCGTCCAAAAAAATATTCAACACGATCGTCGACGCCACTTTCGTACTTAAACTTTTATATTTCTCTGTCTTAAATTTTTATTTTGCCTTATTTAATTAGATTTACCCAACCGAGACATTTTTATTAAAATATAAATTTAAATAAAAATGACTTTATTTTAAAATTTAACAAAATTACAACTTCCGGTTTTTAATTTACGCGTAAAACCTTTTTATTTTTTATCTCTCCCCATAAATGTGTTAATATGTATACGCTTTCACTTTTTATGCACTAAGTGAACTTGTACTGATTTCAGTGCAAATAAAAAATTATATCTAAGGTTTTTTTATTTTTTTTTACGAACTAAAGATTTTTTTTTTTTTTTTTTTTTTTTCAGTATCTCTTCTTCATACATTTCTGTTAGTGTTAACAAACATAAACAAATAAAAATAAATATCTTGGTAAATTCTCAGGTACAACACTTGACAACGATATCTCATAAGGGTTCGTTTGCCCGTCATGCCCGCTCATATATATTTATATATAAAGCTACGGATGTTTTTGTGTAAACTTTGTTATGAGAACTTACGATATCTCAAATGACAATATTAGTTCATAAAAAGTATTTGCCATAAAAAACAGTTAAAGATAAACAAAATAAGGTATATGTATGTGCACAGAAAAAAAAAATTTACTTGAATTAAGAAATAGTATATTACACACCCAGGGAAGTAAAATAAGAAATGTCTCAGATCACATGTAATTGTTGACCAGTTGATATAAAATTTATATTATTTTTATGATTATATTTTTTTATTAAAATTGAATTTTTAAAATAAAATAAAAAATTTTTAAAATTAAAATTAAAATTTTTTTTTTTTATTAAATAATGAATTTTGTTAAATTGCACTGTACTATCTTAACTATTGACTTTTTTAAAGAAATAAGCTCATTCTGATATTACTCTCATCAAGAGCTTTCATTTGAGTACTCACATGCATTTTTCATATATTTTATATATATACAAATATATAAAAAATATAAATATATGAAAAATTGATGTGGGTACTCAAATGAAAGGTCTCGATGAGTGTAATATCAGGGTGTTAAAATTAAATTAAAATAAAAAAAAAAAAAAGTTCAATGACCCAAGAAAGAAAATTTCTGTAAATTTTTTCAACAATTTTCTTTTAAATAAATTAAATAATTGCATTAATGTATATCAATAAAAAGACGAATAAGATAACAATTAAAAGAACAAATTCTTTATACGTACATACTCTATTTAAAATAAACCTCTGTAATTATAAATTTATATTTATTATAAATTATAAATGTGTGGGAGTTTAAAGAGAAAAGGAGTGGCGATTGAATTGAATGACGCTTTTAAAATAATAACAACAATAAATACGATACGACACTCGATAACCTGCTAACAAACACTCTCCAGCGTATCATCTCTCTCTCTTTCTCCTATTTAGTGAGTTCGCGGGCGAAAGTTTACCACGAGCGGCAATAAGCTGTTGCACTGAGAAAAGAGTAAAAAGTGTGTATAATGCAAGGTGAAAATTCATTGGAATCGGGAGCAAATAACAACTCAAGACACTATCAGTTACTTCCAAACCCAGTCCAGTGAAATCAACCGTGTGCCTCCAAGTATTAAATTATTAATAATTTATTAATTTATTTACTTTATTCTCTTGATTGTTAATTGATCGCAAACGACCGAATAAATAAGTTTATTTATTTCTTAAGCCGATATTTATTAGACTATTTACACTCATTACATTCCTTTCTATTCCTTTCGCGTTTTTTTTTTTTTTTTTTTTTTTTTTTTTTTTTTTTTTTTTTTTGGAAAAAAAAAAAAAAAAAAAAAAGGAATAGTTGAAAAAAAAAAAAAAAGTTGAATCTCACAATTTTATAAAAAATGTATAAATTTTTTTGAACAATTGTTAAAATTGTGAGAATCAACTTTTTTTTTTTTTTATTGTTCATTTTTTATGTTTTTCAAAAAAAAAAGAATAAATCAATAAAATCAAATAGAAATTTCGTTTTAAAAAATGAAAATTAAAATGATTGACCCAACTTATAAATATTTATCAAATTTTTTTTCAACAAAAAAATTTTAAATTTCTTCAGCTAAGAAATAAAAATGTTTAAAATTTAAAACAAATTAATTTCTCGAATTTCTGATTTTTTTCGAACGAAATTTTTTCTCTCAGCGTAATTTAAATTTTATTTTAGGCGCTAAATGTATCAGACTAGCACCTGAATCGAAAGCATTTTATGAAACACATCGACATGTAATTGAATAATATAATAATAAAAAAAGTAGTCCAAGAGTGAATAATGTAAGACAAAAATGTTTAGAGTTTATGAGCAGACCAAACATGAGTCATTTGGATGAATTGTATTGGCAAGAGTTTGCAGGTTGCAACTATTTTTGTTCCTTCATCTTGCGTTACTACTCGAACATTGTTTTTGTATTGTACATAAATATACATGTGGATATTAGTATGTACTTGTTGTACGTACGTATTTTAGTGGTGTACTTTAGTACAACGAAACATTAGTACGTGCTCGTCGAGTGCGTAATGCAGGTCGCGGTTACCGACCATACAAAAAGAATTAAATGAAAGAGGTGCGGCATAGCGCATTACATGTATGCACTTATGTATAAATGTATGTAGACATACACTTGTTCAATTAGACTTACGAATGCTTTTGCTTGAATGCTAAACATAGACGACGACGCCTGCAGGCTAGAGAGACACTCTACACTGGGCTGGTAGATGCATTCAACAACTCCTGATGCCAAGACACCGGCGCCATTTCATTTAATTCAATACCTTTTCTTATTACGTACTATTGTCATATTTATTAACCTGCTTCTTGTTTTCTCTTTTTTTTTTTTTTTCTTCTTTTATTTATCCCGCGTTCTAGCCAATTGTTGCTTTGTCTCAGCAAAAACGGTAGTTTGCATAAACTTGCTTTTGCTTTGGACCTCACGTTTAGTTTTAACGCCACTGATAGCGAGAAATTATTTTTAAGATGAGGTCATGACACTCTTTCGAGTGATAAAAATTTATCGATTGCAAGGATTACTTTTTAATCATCCAGCTTTTTAATTATGGTAATTATAGTTTCACTTTTATTGAGTGTCGTAAGGTCGAATGTACCAATCCTTTTTTTTTTAATCATTTTTTTTTTTGTCGAATATTTACACAATAAAATGTTAAGAAGTGATCTCCCTAGATTGATAATGCTTAACCTCAATTATTTTCAATGAAAAACATTCAAGTTATCAAATATGTGGAACTTTTGTATCAATAAAGGGATTAATTGATAATTCGTTAAAATAAACATTGTAGCAACAGGAAATTTTTTTACGGTTTTATTATAAAATAGTAAATCTAGTAGTATAATCTAAAAATCGTCTTAAAAAAATTTAAAAATAGTTTTAAAAAGAATCTTAGAATAGTATTCAAAAATCTTAAAATAGTCTTAAAAAAATTTTAAAATAGCCCAAAAAAAGTTTAAAAAAAATTTTTCTCAACTATTTTAAGATGAGCAAACAGCGACAGAGCCCCGGAACATTAAAACGGAGCGTCTTAAAACAGTCTTAAAATTATCCAATAATAAGTTTTCAACAATTTCAAATTCAATTTAAAAAGAGCGTACTCAAAAATGTAGCGGTTAGAAAGTCTAAAAATTAATATTCATAATAAATTCGAGAACGAAATTATATTTAACATATTTTTTTTCTGACAATAAATTTTGTTAAATTTAAAAATTCCAAAAATCGTATAAAAGAGTTGGTCTTCTCTCAGCATTGAAGGCAATTGAATAAATCTAAATAATCTTTTTTTTTTTTTTTTTTTGAGTACACTTAAATTGACAGATGGTTTGACGTTTTAAAATGCTAAAGACTTTTGCTATTACTTTTATTGAGTATACCGTAAAAATAAAAATTACCTGTCATAAATTTAAAACCTGGGAAAAAAATTTTGTAGAAAAAAATTTTTTTTTAATTTAAAAATAAATTTTATTCGAAATAGAAAAAAAAAAGAAAAAATAGACTTATTGAAATATTTATATCGATATTAAAATAACAACAATAATAAATAAAATTTTTTTTGTCAGAGGGTTAAGTATATCATCTTATCGTCAAGATACTCACGTTTCTGCTACGTCTTGTACTAAATTAATATATGAAATATACGATCCCACGACAGCTTGCTGATGATAAGATAATAAAAGTAAAAAAAAAACTATTTAATATTTTCCCATCTCTAAAAATCAGAGTCTTAATAAAAATCCTATCATATCAGAATATTTTTTTATCAGAGCAAAAAAAAATCATTCATAAATTTTTCTAAAATTCTCTAATCTCTCTCGCTCTTGAATGTCTTCACACAAGACACACAATACTCGTAGATTTACATACGTATCTACATTAAAATTAAAATACATATAAGTAGAAAAAACATATGTACATTAAATTAACAGACGGCCAAAAATGTTGCTATAAGTTATGATAAAACGATATCAAAGAGTAATGACCTGTGTATTACAAAAATTCAATATTCATCATTCGGAACACGAAGTGTCTTAAGTTATAACACACATAGAATGTTTGCCGTACGTTTAAGATGAGTATTGTGTACTATCAGATAACTATTAAAAAAAAAAAAAAAAAAAACTAAATTTAAAAATATCTAAGATAATTTACCGTACAATGTAATACACAAGTTATTTCTTCTTTTGTAAAATTGCTCCAGTATCAACACGATAATCTACGTCATTAAGATAAAAGAGTTCTATATCTAAATGTGTATGTTAATATTAAAGTAAATATAAATATAAATAGTTAATGTTTAAACAATCTTAGCCAAAGGTTTTTTTATAAGGTCAACTCGATTGCCGACCTACGATAAACCCAACCTTTTTAATTTTAATCATTCATATTAACTCAATTTTATTTTTCTTTCCCTCTTTGCTCATTCACTCTATATTTTTATCACTCCTAGTTTTTTTTATTTCTCCATATAAATATATTTATAAATTTCCTAACAGTTAACGTAAGAGGATGCGATAATAATAAACTTATGTAGGACACGAATTAAAATAATTGGTATGATTGTACTTGAATTTATAAAATGAATTTGCTACAGTCATTTTTATTATTTTTCCTCTCTATTTCTTTTATTTTTTATTTATATGTACTATTTGTAAATTATTATTATTATTATTAATATCGTCCGGATGTCGATGTTATGACCTTAGTAACCTCAATTTCTTCATACACAATCAAGGACCGAACAGGTCGTTGTTACATGAGTTACGTCGCACGTGATATGAACTTAGACAATATAAAATAATAATAACAATAATAATAATAATAATAAAAATAACGAGGATTGCTAAAATAAAAATATGTTAATCCTAATGTTTAAAACGTGAGAAAAAAAATAAAAATAATAATAATATTTATAATAAAAAAAAAAAAAAAAAAAAAAAAAAAAAAAAAAAGAGTTTATGTTAACAGATCAGAGGTGCTTTGTATTCGATGTTATGCCTCTTGTCAGTGGTTATATACATGTATATACTTACAAATACATGTCTATATACTATAAGAGGACTAACGTGGAAAACAAGTGGCTTCCGGCGCTTCGTGGGCGTGCTCCATTCATAAAACGCTACTTTCCAGCGTACGCGGGATCATACTGGTGTTGGACAGACTAGAGCCTAGACGATTCAATATACATATACATATACAATATACATATGTCTAATTTTTTCTACATACTTACATATAAACAAGTATTACGTAGCGTGTAAATTACGTTACGGCTTTGTGCACCACAAGGACATAATCGACATTAAAGCGGACATGAGTTAATCTTGAGCTCAAATAGACAAGACTCTTCGTATCGCGTATCATATCGCATCGGGCAATGAAAAAATTAAAAGATGAGCAGAGACGAGATGAGAAAGTTTATTTCCTCTTCATTAAATTTTTATGTACTCGAATTTTTTTTTGCTAAAATTTATTATTTATATTTATACTTATTATGTTTTTTTTTTTTTTTTTTTTTTTTTTTTTAGTGTAAAACATGTGACAGACCCCCACTGAGGAGAAAATTCTTGAGACTGTCGGGAACTTGGGAATGCAGACCCTCGCAGCTTTGCCCAAGGGTTCCATTCGATCTAACGTACTCTTTAACATGTCACCATATATTACTTTTTTCAACCAACTTTGTTACGCTGATGCTAAATATACTTAGTTACTTTCGATGTATGAATAGATATTATCCAAGGAAGGGGTTATTACCCATTTGCGTTTACCATATCTCTAGTTACGTAACCGCGATTGCACAACGGTCAAAAGTCTATCGCTCCCTTATTTTTTGTACCCTAAATATTTTATTTGTTTAATAAATTTATGTGCCAAGGCTTAGCCAAATGACAATAATACAAAATTTGGATATAATTGATGAGAAATAACTAAATAGTGTGGTTAGATAATAAAGCAGAAATATTATAGTACAATGCAATATGATAAATTCAGTAACTAACATATGAGTAAATTCAAAGTCAAATTCAAGCAAGCCAAACTGGATAATTGATATAGGGTTATAAACTGTTAGATAGTTCAAGATTTAAGAGGAATTCAGAGGCTTTATTTTTGAATCTCTCGAGGGAATAGGAATTAATAATATTATTTGGTAACTCTTGCCATAAACGAATAGTAGATACAATAAAAATATTATATTTTGAGCGATTATCATTGACAATGTGACAAGTGTCATTTTATTTTGCACTGAGAAAAAAAATATTTTTATTAAGAAAATTTTATTGATACAAAAATTTTTGTTCTTGAAAATTTTCAAAAATATATATTCTTACACAAAAAGAAAAATTTCTTGACTGGAGAACAAAATTCTTGGCTCAAGAAAATTTTCCGGTGCCTGAAGGAAGAGCGAAGTAAAATTTTTCTTAAAATTCTTTTCTTACTGGAAGTAATTTTTTCTTAATTCAAATTATCATAAATACTTGATACAATAAATTTTTATATTTGATTAAGATTTTTAGATACTTTAGGGAAGAATTTTTACCTACTTAGGTGAGAAAAAAATTTTCTCACCTCGAGAAAATTTTTCTCTTGAATATTTGATACTTATTTTATATTATTTTAGCGTGCAATTATATATATTGAATGCAAAAAATGATTCAATATTATTTGATCATCCCATTTGACATGTTAGTCAATAAAAATAGTAATGATAATTTACTTCTATCGAGATATTTAATTTTTTGAAGCAAGAGAGAAATTTTCTCAAGACAAGAAAATTTTTGGAGCAAGAGACTGAATTTTCTCAAAACAAGAAGATTTTCTTGGTTTGAATAAATTTTCTTGGATCAAAAAACGTATTTCTTAAAGCAAGAGAATTAATTTTGTTGGAATAAGTAAAATTTCGTGTCAAAAAAAAAAATTTTTTTTTGCTCAAGAAAATAAATGAGAAGAAAAATATTTTCTTGGCTTTTTTTCTGTGTAGCTCAAAAACTTGTTAAATTGATTGAAATAATTTTTACTTAATTTAACTAAAGCTATTCTCTTGTGTTATCTATGATACAAACAAAAATATTGATGCTCTTCTTTTCAGAAATTAATAATTAATAATAATTCGTCATCGAGTTTCTTGAACCAAGAAATAGTTAATTGAGTAAAAGATTTTTTTTCTCAGTATGTTTGACACATCAATACCATTAAGTAAATACTTTTAACTTTGACAGATAAAAATCAAACTTTAATTAAACTTTACTCATGTATTAATATCCTCAAAGTAAATTTATGAATTACATAACGTCAATGTTTAAGGCCATGAAAAAAGTTTATCATAGAATTAAAAAAAAAAAGAAATTGAAGTTCTTATCGCTGAAGCTATTAAAATGTACTTAGTACTTAAGAAAGTGAAGTTGAGCCTTTCAGTTACCAGAAATGTTACTTTAAAAATTCCATTTTTTTCGTAATTTAAGTTAACGAAAAAAATTTTTAATACTTTTAAAGATTATTTAAATATTTTTATCTTAAATATATCTAATCACAGTAAAATGATCAAAAATAATCTGAAACAAATTTAAAATAAAATATAATAATTTTGTTCCAAGTACTTACTTATCGATCTTAAAATTTCGTCTTTAGCCATAAATTATCTACATTGTAATATTGTCAACTCCAATATGATTACAGAGTACTTGCATTGTGCTATTCTCATACATATATAAATTTACCGAGCATAAATCTAATCACAACGACAAAAGTAATTGTAAATCTCATACAATTTACAACTACGTATATCCCTTTTATTTAAAATTTTACTGTTAAAACTTCATAATTTAAATGGATTATGACTACTGCCCGTATTCTTCCAAAAATTTCATTTAAAATTCGTCTATTTTACTTCACCGCCTTCTTATTTTCAAACAATAAACTAATCCTTAAACTAAAATTGAAAATTTCGGGAAAATTTTAAGAAGACAAAGTGCAATAAATAAATCTAATACTTGAATTATCTAAAAGTGATACATAATGAGAATAGCAATTATACACTTTGTTAATAACTTACCTTACTCAAAATTTAAGCCGGATATTTAAAACAGATTTTGTCTAAATAACAAATGAACCTTTTTTTGGTGAATCAGTGTTAAAAATATACCTTTTGACCTGGATAAGGGACCCAGGTAATTTTAGTCGTTTGAAATTAGCAAAGCGTCTTGTCATCCTGTAATTACAAAATTGTAAATCGGCAATCTAGTCTAGACATGTCATTAGTGCATTAGTACCTTATAGAATTTAGAAGATAATATACAACTTAAGTTAAATAAGAAATAAGATATAATATAATTTTTGTAAGTACTTACGTTGACACAAAGAGTAGGGCGACATGCGCTTGGGTCTGTCTGTGTCTGTGTGTGTGTGTGTTAGTACCCTCGGCAGCTGTCATAGGATACATTTTCCCGCCAACTGGCAATGGCTGCTCCAATTGGTAGGGATAAGCTGTTCTGTCAGAACTTAGAGGAGTAGGGGGGCTTCAATTCAGCGTCGTCTTTACTGTCAACCGGCGTCGGCGTGCTACCTCTGAGCAGACTTGAGCTTCAGTCGCAATTCGGCATTCGTTTCACAACCTCATCAACTATTTTATTATTTATTTCTTTTTGTTGTTCAATGTTCAACCAATCAGTCAGAGTCAGCTCTTGATATTTCGCCAGCGGTTGCTCCTGAGGACAGTGAATTTTTCGGTTAGTTTCTTTAAATAGTTTTCAATAAATAAATATTTTAACGGCTAAATAAATAAATAAATAAATAATAAATTAAAGTTTGTTAAAACTTTGAATAAAAAAAAAAAATTTTTAAAAAAAAGCACATACCGTAAAATCAGTGGTAAAGAATAATAACAGTGCGGTTCTGTCAAACACTGCGTCGCTTATCAGCCAAGCGGACGCCGACGTCATTTTACCGCGTGTTGCCGTGTCAAAGTGAATTTGTTTTAAATTTTTCTAGCTTTTCATATTGTCAGTTTGAATTTTAGCTCTCTTGTCACTTGGATATTATTTATTGATTGATAAATAAGTTTTTTTTCACTAGATTAATTTTTTTAAGCGACAGTGACAGCACGTGAGACCGGTCACGCGTTCGAGGTTAACGCGCGTATTTAATATTATTTAATAACAATTACTGTTGCTTTATTATAATTATTTTAATATTTATATATTATTTATAAAATTTATAATATTTGTTAAAATAAATAAATAATAGTTTTTGTGATTGTTAAAAGTGGTTGTGAGGGCCCAAGAAGCGTCCTTGAAGTTGCTGTCTACTACCTGACAAAGAACGGTCACGATTTCGTAAATCCACGGCTACAAACAACGACAAGAGAAGTGTTGGTGGGACTAAATTCGGTTGCCGATTCTCTGAAAGAAATAAATTTTTTATTCATCGATACAACTATGCTGGCGTCTGCAGCTGTTAACACTGACCAGAGGATAGCCATGGATCGGACAGGTATGTCTATCAATTTTTTGCAATATTTTTTTTTTAATTATAATTTAAGTATATAATTTTAATTTTGATATTTATTATGATTATTATTATTGCTGAAAGCTGTCATTAAAAATAATTCTAAAAATTTCCGGTTAATTTATTTTTATTATTTGATTTTTAGGTAAGATTGTTGTTATCGGTAGATCGTCATTTTTAATGACAAATGAAGAGTAATTACACTTTTGAGATTTTGTTAATAGCGTCTGGAAAAAAAATTGCAGGTATAACGTTGACGACTCGCCAAACTCGGTGTGTGTTTTATCCCCTCTTTAGAGCTTCCTTTTTTAAGTGCGCACATCTCGCGCGCAGCTGTCATGATGCTTTTTTATTTTTTATTATCTTTTATCCGAATTTCCCGTACCGTTGAGAGCTCGTAATTTTTTATAGAATATTGGATGGGTATGATGATGCACATTGACTGCGAATTTGTCTGGGCCACGCTGCTCGTGTTTTTCTCATTAATTTAATTATTTTTCTGCTGGAGATTTGTCGCACTACGACAAACAAACTGAAAATAGCGGGCATTTTAGATTTTTTGTATTTTTACAAGATTAAAAAATAATTAAAATTACGTTAGCAGATATTTCAAAATTTTTAGATTTTTTTTATTGAAAAAATTTAAAAAAAAATTTCACCTGTAAAAAATTTGAAAAACTATGACTGTAATTTTTTTAAAATATCTTTTTAGTTGTAATTTAATTAATAAAAAAAAATCTAAAATTTTCAGACGTCTGCTAACTTCAGTATCATAAAAAATAATTAAAATTAAGTTAGCAGATATTAAATTTTATGAAGATGAATTCAGCAGACAGCTATTTTTTGAGAATTTTCAACTTAATTGTTGTAAAAAAAATCTAAAAAATTCCATAGAAAAAATTTGTGAAAATTTCTATATGCATTTTTTTATGATACTGAAGTTAGCAGTCAGCTGTTAATTTAAAAAATTTTTTTTTATAAATCAATTACCGTAAAAAAATGCTTCTAAAAATTTTTACTTGAAATTTTTATTAATTTTTACATGTGAAACTTTTTATAATAATTTAATTGCTATAAATACCTAAAAAAAATTTTATATCTGTCAACTTCAGTGTCATAATTTTTTATACTATTTCTTCTGTAACAAATAAATTGTTTATAAATTATCAAAAAAATTATTAGATATCTGCTAAATGCACACTCATTAAATTTTAATAATTTTTTAACAAATAAATTTTGGCAAAAAAATTGACCCATAAAAATTATAAAAAATTAAAAATGCAATTTTTTTTAAATTTTTCTCTGGAAGAAATTTGGTTGTTAAAAAAAATTAAAAAATTATTAACTGACTGCTAACTTTAATGTCAAAAAAAAAAAATAATTATGACATTAAAATTAGCTGTCACTTGAAGAATTTTTAATTTTATTTAACAATTAAATTAATTCTAAAAAATTATTAAAAAAAAAATTGCATTCTTAATTTTTAAATGTGAATTTTTTTTGCTATAATTTATTTGTTAAGAAAATTTCTAAAAATGATTAAATATCTGCTAAATTAATTGTCATAAAATAATTTAAAATTTATAATAATAATAATTGTTATTATTATTACTGTTTTTATTATATAACTTGCTTACAAAAAAAAATCATCGGATGTTTGCTATTTTCAGTATCACGTTTTATCGCACTATGATGAAACGGTCAAAAATGAAATAACAAATAAAAAAGCTCGGTTCCTGGACGCGGACTAGTCCGTGGAATACGGGAGATATGTACATATAGACGTAGATAGGATCGTGTGACTGGATTAGGCAATACTTGATACATAACAGTGTATATAAAGTATAAAGTAAAGTACGTTGATATTATAATACACTTATTGGTAATGTCGTGTATTAAAGAATTTTTTTTTTTTTTTTTTTTTTTTTTTTAATTAAAGGTCTGACTTCTCATGACATTAACACCTGAGTCAAGTTTAGCATTACTTCAAATCGATTCTACATACTCAACTTAAGTAAACTTCACTTAGCTCGAATTTACTCGCTACCTAAGAGCAAAGTCGAAGGTTCTCCAGATGTAAGATCGTCAACGAGCATTCCTTGAGCCCGTATAATTTATTTACGAGACCCATACCGTTTTTATATTTTATAAATTTATTACAGTACACAATAATGAATAGTGAATAGTGAAACTCAAGCTGAAACTCATGGTTTATTTAAATAACTTATCATTATCATACGAAATGAATTTTTTCCGGAAAACAGTAAACATTTTAACGGCCTCGAATAAATAATTAATTGTCTAAGTCTCTATGGTCTCCGAGCTCGGATTAGACGCCGCGTAATCTTGCACTTCACACTTCAGTTATATAAATAAAATACTCACATACCTTAATATAACATTTATATCTATATAAGTCTATATTTACATAAATAAAATTTCGTTATCTCTGTTTGCATAAAAAAAATCTAAGGGAACGTCTTATCCGGACCTAGACAAAAAAAAGTTCCCTCTGCCCGGCAAGGTTCTTCTTTTTTGTAATATGTTTTTTTTTTTTTTTTTTTTTTC
>JZSA01001462.1:0-22169 GCA_000956155.1 Cotesia vestalis
AAAAAAAAAAAAAAAAAAAAAAAAAAAATATACTTGCTCTCATTTGCTTTATTAATAAAATTTAAATAATTATTTTGATCACAGTTATCTGACTGATAACTGACTGATAGTAATCTCAATTATGCAAACTAACAAACTATTTCTAATTATTTTCAATTTAAATAATTAATTGCTATAGATCGACAGCTGTCAAAGCAAATTTTATTGATAATTTATAATCACAATCAGATATTATAATTAACGATAAGTAAATAAGTAACTTTAATGAAAGAATAAAAAAATAGAATTATACATAAAACATGTATAAATATATTTTTATATTTTAGAAGTGAGGAAGACAGCCCAAATGATTATGAAAGTAGTTCACATAGTGAAGAAGAACGACCATCATCACAATGGCCAAGTGTTATCGTATATCCATACTCAGAGACAAAAGTTGAGCCGTCAAATGAATTAAATTACGACGAGTCAATAAATCACCCTGCACGACGAGGGTAAGATTTATTCTCAACTCCTTCTGAATGCTTGGATATTTATTTATTTAATAATCATTATCACCACTATTGTTATTAATAATATCCATTTCTATTAATACTCAAATCCTACTTTGAATTACAATTACTTAATATTATATCTTAGATAACAGAAAGAATTTTTTAACCAATTGCGTAATAGTTACGATAAGAGTGATTTTTTTTTTTTTTTTTAGGTCTTGCTTTCCAAAAGAAAATTTAAAATTTAATTTTTTTTTTTTTTATCACAAGAATATCTTTCAGTTTCCTGATTTCATTTCAAGGTTACATCAAATTTGAGGAAGTTTGCTTTTCTAGCGTCAAATTAAATATCAATTTTCGAGATATCTGGAAAAAAAAGACCTAAAAAAATTAAATTTTTTTTAATCATCCTCATCTATATAATTAGAGAGAATAAGGAAAATTCATTAAATTATTTTTAATTAATCCTGTGATAGCGCTATTACTTTTTAAATTTATTTAAAAAGTACCCAAACTATATATAGTGTCATAAATATCAAAAAATCATTAAGCCAAAATTCATTTTTAATACGATTTAATTCCAGATGAATAAATAACAACAATATCAGGATCTCACGGGTAGTTGTAAAACACAGTTAAATCAATTTAAATAATCTTAATAAGAATTCTATTTTTTTTTCAAGTCCAAAAAAATTTTTAGTTTGAAGGAAAAATTTTTTTTTTGCATTTCTGCACATTTCTTGAAAAAATACGTCGGTTTAAAAAAAAAAATTTGTTTTACGCCCTTATGACATCCGAAGTATAAAAAAATTTTTTTTTTGGAAATCAACGTATTTTTAAATAAAACTTGAAGAAATGCAAAAAAAAATTTTTCTTTAAACTAAAATTTTTTTGGACTTGAAAAAAAAATAAAAAGGCGTATAAATTTTTTTTTTGCATTTTTGCACATTTTGGATGAAAAAACGTCGATTCCCAAAAAAAAAATTTTTGAAATAAAAATTCTATTTTTTTTTTGTCCAAAAAAATTTTTAGTTTGAAGAAAATTATATTATTTTAAAATCTTAAAAATAAAGCCGAAAGTTGCAATTTAATGATTGTTTAAATTAATTCAACTGCCCGTAATTCTGATATTATTATTATTAATCCAAAATTTTCTTATTCATAATCCAGCAGTTACACAGTGACTGCAATTTGCTATTATTAATAATAAAAATAAAATTTTTTATACTAAATATTCATAAATTTTTCAGAGAGGAATCTTCAGACAGTAAACCTGGGTACTGGAGCGCACCACGACCTCACTTATCCTCAGAACGGCAAGAACAGCCCTGTGGAAGCAATTCGATGAGTTCCAGTAGTAAGAAGTTTTACTCGCTGAACGAGATCAATGACAAATTGATCCGCCAAAGCGTGGCAGGATGGGTCCCTAACAAAGACAACAAGGGCCCGTACGCAGAAGACATCCCAACATCGAGCTTGGTACTGCTTGTGAACACAGCCATTGCTCTTGATAAGTGGGAAAATCAAGTCAATTCTGCTCAGTAAATTCATTGCGAAAATTATTTTTAACCAATCAATATCACTGCATCGACGATTCATTTTTTATTAAGTCATAATATTTTTTTTACCGATTCAAACCTACCGAGTTACAATTGTTCTCTTTCGGTATGATGTTCATACATATTATTATTATACACATGATTAGTTAATAATTATCAATTATATTCTCATTATTATTATTATTAAAATGACCATAAAACGTTACTGTAGATTTGAGACGATAGAGAACAATAATCTGAAGAAAAAAAAAATGTTCATGTAATAATCAGTCACGATTTAACGATACGTGTGCCTTTTGTACGTCAATTAGATTATTGTAACTTAGTCACGGTCCTCGTTAACGTGCCTAAATGTTTTTAAATTGATACAATATTATTATATTATCTTAAAATTGACATTATACATTTATATACATACTTATAAATTGAAGGTAAATCAATAAGTCAGCAAAGATATAAATATATATATAGCAAAAAAAAAAAAATGTCTTTGCACGTGTGTAAATTTAAATAGTATAATGTAATACACGGCTCTTATCATTAAAATTATATGAACAATTGATTATAATTACAATAATAATTATGATAATAATAAATATTACAAGTATAAGTTAAAAATAGGATAGAATATTTTTTAGCGTATAAAAGCGTTATTTTCTTAGTATATTTTTTTTTTTTAATTGTTCTTATAAAAAAAAAAAAAAAATTATAATAATTTAGATTTTTTTACAAGTATAACGTTGATAGTGATAAAATAAAAATTATTTATTCATGTATACACATTATGCAAGTACACCTAGACAAAGTCACCACTTGATAAGTGTATGCATATTGTATATTGTATATGTATATATCGATTTACGGGAGCAACATTATTCGCGCAAGAGCGTGCGGCAAATGTTTCAGAACTAATTCAAACTTGACGGTAATTGCGTAGTATGTAACGTCATTTTCGTAAGTCTAGTCCAGCTTGTACAATAACACGTATATAAACTCCGACAATTAATGTACTATTAAAATCATCTAAATATGTAATATGTATATATACACGACAGTTACTTTGCAGTAAGAACCCTCAAACATGTCTGACTCCGACAGGAATACATACCAACTATTCTGCCTCAGCTTGTCAAAAGTTAATGTTATGCAACTTGAGTAATAACAAAATTTTATAATAAATATTCAAGAGATGTTCTATTGTCGGTTTGATATAAAATAAATTATAAATTATATTAACTAAAAACCTTGCAGTCACTATGTGACTGCCGTGACTTGTGAACTATAAATAAATAAAATTTTGATTTATTAAATTAATGACTTTTGTTAAATTGCACTGTACTTTTTTAATTATTGACGTTTTTAAAGATATAAGCTCATCCCGATGTTACACTCATCAAGAGCTTTCATTTGAGTACCCACATGCATTTTGATATATTTTTCATATATCTATACATATACACGGAAAGAACAAGATGACACTGGATATCATCCCAGATTATACAGAGTGAAAAAAATTTTTAGATAATAGCTAGTATAATCCAGATTACAATGAGTATAATCGAGATTACAAAGAGTATAACCCAGATATCACGCAGTATAATCTAGCTAGTATCTGAAATTTTTTTCACCACAGATATCATTGAGTATAATCTGGGTTGATATCCAGTGTCATCTTGTTCTTTCCGTGTATACGCGATTTTTAGGTATATAATGACTCATTTACTTTTTTTTTTTTTTTTTTTTTTAAATACAAAAAGCAATAAAATTTTACTTTAATTAGTATTCAATAATTTGAATACTCAGTTAAAATTATTGCAAAATTTTGTTTAATTAAATACAAATTTAAATACTAGTGTCTCAATATAATTGATACGAATGAGAAGAAAAAAAAAAATAAAAATAATAATTTAGATAAAATTTAGTACCTGACGATGTGTTTTATAGATTGGAATACTTATCAGTTATATCTACGAGTGAGAAATATTTTTTTCTTTCAATATAAATTAATCTTCACTATTAAATTTATTTAAAAATAACAAAAGTTGCCATTAAATAATAATAAAGCCTAAAAGCAGGACTTGAAAATAAATAGGCAAATTTAATTTTTTAAAATATGGTAAATAAGTATTTTGTTTTTTTTTTCTTATTCTTACAAAAAAAAAAAAAAAAAAAAAAAAAAAATTCCGTTACTGTTGTTAATATTGGGCAAGTTTAAATTAAAAAAAAAAAAATATTGTTAAATATTGGTATGTAATGATTAAATATAAGAAAGAATGTAATGTATGGAAAAAAAGGATTAATAGTATGATAAATATTTGTACAAAGTATGAAAAAGGTTGCTAATGTTTATGGATTTATATTAATTCCACTGTAGCAAACAACCAGACTCACTGCCACAAGTCCGAAGTGTCTTATCTTCAAACTTAATTGTCATTTATTAATTATTAATTATTATTATAATATTATTAATAATGAATAATAATTTTTAATTATACGTAAAAAAAAAATATTTTATAAGTTATTAATTTTTTAATTTATAAATATTTAAAAAAAAAAAAAATTCTAAGTTGACGTTTTTTTTTTTTTCTCTCGTTAAAATGTAAAGTGATATTAAAGTAAGTTGACGGACTAATGAAGGGGCAGTGGGCTTTGTATTAGAATTTTCTTAGTCTAATGATAAAAGAGAAAAATTATTAGATGATTTAGAGCTTCCAATTTCGTTCAATCTTTATACTTTAATTATTAATTAGTAATAAATATATAAATAATTAAAAATTAAGTTAATGCGCGGTGCCTTTAGTCGTCTTAATAATTTTCTATTTACCAAAATGCTCTGACTAAAATAATAATAATAAATAAAATAGAAATAAGTCGTTACAGTTTTTGGCGATGCCTTTTATACGTAATTTTTTTTTTTTTTTTAAATAAAACTTTAACAAAATAAAAAAAAAAAAAAATATTTATCTAAACTAAAGCATTATATTTTATCGTGGCTAAAATTATATTACGCTCACGTTAAATTGCAATGCATTGAACAATGCAGTTTTATTATTAATGTCGCGGATTAACGCAATAATTAATAATAGTGTTTAGGAAAAATAATAAAATAAAATAACACGACGATTTATGTGTCACGGAACTGCGCTCAATTATTGAATAATAAGATGTTAGATTTAAATTTACAGAAGTTAAATTTTTCAACAATTAGTGTGTAATTAATAGAAAGTAAGAGTATGATTTAAAATTTATTAGGGATGAGCTTGAATAGTTGACAGATATATATGTACAGGTGCCATATAATGTATGAATGAGTGATAGAATTAATAAATAAAAGGAAAGAGAAATGTTTGAAGTTCAATAAAAATAGTAGATCGTAAAAATTTAATTATTATTATTATTAATTAATATTATCATTATTATTATCATTATTATTATTTCATTTTTACATTTTAAGTTTACGGATAATTTGTTTTTTTTTTTTTCTCATATAAGATTATTATTTCTTTTCTTATACACAAACTTTGTTATGTATCCAGCGATGAATTTTTTTAATTGTTATGTGACAATAATTCATTGATTTTAGTTGAATAAAAAATGTTTATGGAGTGAATACTAATGTTTTTTTTTTATCATTTTTTTATTTTGTCAGTTTGTAATAGACTAGTTTAGAATTTGCAATAAAGCATGTTATGAATTATATTTTAAGTTAATTTTTTTTTTTTACGTCATTCATTAGTGTTTGGAAAAAATTAAACTAAATTTTTTATTACAAAGCTTTAATGAAAAATTAAATTGATGAAAAATTTTTTTAAAGAAAAAAATTATTTGTAAAGCTACTTTATACGTTTAAAAAAAAAATTTACGAAAAATCCAGTCTTCTCTAGAGTCCATAAATTAAAAAAGGTAATGATTAAATGACTGGATATATTCTTTAAATTTTAATTTATTACCACCGGTTTCTATATTGAAATTATTTGACCGTAAATTTATTTTTAAGTAAAAGTTTATTTAAATGAAATAATTGTTTTTAAGTTCTTGATTTTATTATTTTTTTTTTTTTTTATCAAATACCGCTTTTTGAATAAAAATTAATAAGTGAAAACATTGGACTATACTGTAATTTTTTATTGGATAAAATTCACTTTTTATTGAAGGTATTTTTAAAACCTCTGTTATTTCTCAACAAAATCTAAAAATATGCATAAGAATAGTTTTTTAAATTTAAGAGAAAATATATTCTTCTGAAGACAATTTTAAGCACAATTTTGTGCTTAAAAAAAAACATAGCTAAATTTGACAATTAATTACTTTAAGAAATTTAATAATAAAGTACTTAATCTGGGATTAATTAATTAAATTGTGATCTTTAAATTGCCGATAAAAAAATTTTTTAAAGAAGAAATATTGCTTTTATATCTTCGTGAAGAAAGAAAAAATGAAACTAAATTATACAAGTAATTTCAAAAATAAAATAATACAATACTAGCAACCTTGCAGTAACTATGTGACTGCTGATTCAATAATGAATTTTGTTAAATTGCACTGTACTTTCTTAACTATTGACGTTTTTAAAGATATAAACTCATCCCGGTGTTACACTCATCAAGAGCTTTCATTTGAGTACCAACATGCATTTTCATATATTTTTCATATATACATATATATAATATATATAAATATATGAAAAATTGATGTGGGTACTCAAATAAAAGGTCTTGATGAGTGTAACACCGGGATGAGCTTATATCTTAAAAAATGTCAATAGTTCACAAGATACATGCTAAAGAAAAAAAATTAAATTATATAATTAATCAATTTCAAACATGAGATAATACTTAATATAATATTGCTGCAATGATTGCCGATAAAAAATTTTTTTAAGAAAAATTAAATTTACATTATAAATAAAAAAAAAAAAAAAGAAAAGGTCAAATTTGGTTTTTAATTAATTTCAAAAATTAAATAATCAAGTACTTGATATAATATTACTTCAATTATAATTTGTAAATTGTTGATAAAAAAATGTTTTAAAGAAGAAATATTGATTTTAAATCTTGAAGAAAAAAATAAAAATAATAATTAAATTAGATAATTAATTTCAAAAATGAGTAAATAAAGTACTTAATATAATACTACTTCAATAATTGCCCATAAAAAAATTTTTTTAAAGAAGAAATATTAATTTTACATTATAAATAAAAAAAAAAAGTTTAAATTTGATAATTAATTAATTTAAAAAATTAAATAATCAAGTACTTAATATAATGTTACTTCAATTGTAACCTTTAAATTGCAACTAGACAATTTTTTTAAAGAAGATATATTATTTTTAGATGCTAAAGAAAAAAAAATAATTAAATTAGATAATTAATTAATTTCAAAAACGAGAAAATAAAGTACTTAATATACTACTGCTTCAATAATTGCCCATAAAAAAATTTTTTTAAAGAAGAAATATTAATTTTACATTATAAATAAAAAAAAAAAGTTTAAATTTGATAATTAATTAATTTAAAAAATTAAATAATCAAGTACTTAAAAAAAATTTTTTTTAAAGAAGAAATATTGATTTTACATATTAAATTATAAAAAAAAAAAGTTAATCAAATAAATGAAATTTTTTACAAATGAAATTAAGAAAAAATAGATAATAATTGAGTAAACAAGAGTAATAAAACAAATTATCAACAAAACATGACTTTATTACACCAAACAAGGTACTTACGATCACATATAAAGATATAACACTGAAAAGGTAAAAAGAGAAGGGGGAAACTCAGTGGAGTAAGATAGTAACATGAACATGAATCAGAAGCGGTCAGTCTTCAAGTTACACTCCTCATCGTTACTTCAATCACAGTATTACAATTCCGTTTTATTATTCATTTATTAATTAATTAAATAAATTTCATATCTCGATATGTCTTCTTAATAGTTGACCCGTTTCGGTCTTTCTACCCAAAAAAAATCCAAAAGTCGGTAAATTTTGTGGTCAGAGCAAACTTTTGTAAAAAAATAAAATTGTTTAAAAAAATTGAAATAAACAAACTAAGGAAGTGTGAGCTACAGATGAAAAGCAAGTAATTATGGCAAAGCTTCGTTAACCACGGTGTATAAAAAAATATTAGATCGTCATAGTCGCTGCACTAATTCTAATTCATTTCTTCACGCAAAGAAATAACAAAATATATCCCGGTAAGTTTTATAACTATTCATCTTTAAATAATTATTGACAGATTTGTTGATTATTATTATTAATGAAGAAGAGACTAATTAACTAATCCGTTATTTAGATTTTTTATCTAACAGGTAGATTGATTAATAATTTTTCTGATTAATGGTGACCTGTGTCAAGGTTATTTGTAATTTATTAACAAAGGCTAATGTATGCATGGATGTATATGAATATGAAGATATGTGTGAGATGAAAGAGTATGTAAGTGTATTATTAAATGGTACTTGGATTACATCCTATGCCAGTGGCGAGAAAATAATTTAACCGGCATCGTTATGTTAAGATGCAATATCCAACTTCTGTCTACGTCCTATCACCGTTAATCATATACTTTATTTTTTATCATCTTCAATATTACACTTATTACACTTATTTTATTCAATATTATTTTGGATTTTTTTTTGTCTATTCAAATAATTTTATTCTTATCTTTGTATATCACGATTTTGTTTTACCGTTACAATTGTTATGTTGTTTAATTTTATCTTTAAAAAATTGATGATATTAAAGCTAGCAGTCACTTGATCACTTTTTTATTTTATTTAACAAAAAAATTTGTTCTAAAAAATTATTTAAAAAAAATTGCATTGTTAGATGTCTCTTGATAATTGAAGGTGACATTTTTGTACTTACCTTTATTTATCAGTTAGATTAAATTAAAATCTATTCCTCAATATTTAAATTGAGAATTTCACTGAATTTCCATATAAAAAAATGGATTTTTTCTATTTTTTAATTAATATATAAAAAATAATCACTATTCTAGTATGGTTGATAACAATTCTCATTGAACGTACAATATATATTAAATAAATACCAGGAAATCCTGTCGCAAATTATCTAATATACTGATAAGCAAGGTACATAGTTAAAAAAAAAATAGTTGAGTTATAGTTATGGAAAAAAAAAATAATTGCATGCGTTCTGCTTGAAAAAAATTAAAGAAGCAAAAAATTTCTTAAATATCTTAAAAATCTCTAAAAAATTTCAAATTTTTGAAAAAAATATAATTTTTTTTTTTAATTATAAAAATAAAATTAAAAGATAATTTTTTTTTAATTAAAAAAAAAAATTAAAAATTAATTTTTTTTACACAAATTTTGTTTAAAAAAATTAAAGAATTGACTAAATTATTTACTTTAAAAAATTCTTATCAAGAAAATTTTGTCTAGAAAACATTATATTTTTTTTCAAAGAAGTAAAATTGAAAAAAAATTTTTTTATATATTAAATAAAATATGAAAATAAAAGTATTTAATTTTTTATTAAAAAAAAAAAATCTTTAGATTCAATATAATTATAAAAATGACAATAATAATGATACTATTGCATTGATCAGTTTGCAGAGCACGTTTCAATGAATAATTGTGACCTGTTTTATAGCGGGCAAAAGTATTATAACTTGACCAAAACCGTTTTTTTATTTTCTGTCCCTCCAATATATAATATATAATATATAAATCTTGCACGTTATAAAGTTCAAAGACTTGGTTAAATTTTTTAGTGTGTATATATTTGGAGTGGAGTGGAAAAAAATTTTGATATGGTTGTTACGTCCGTTAGCTAAAATAATCGATTGTAAAAGAGTCACTGGGTCAGGAATTTTAAGCATTTGTAGAATTTTATAACGATATAAAGTTTGTAAATGCATCGAGGCGTCAAGAAAAAATTATAAAACACAAGAAGAATATTAGTTGTAATTTTATTTTCTGTTAAATTAATGCATAATCAAGATTAAGTCACGTTTACTGTTATTTTTTATGTTAGTTTGTTAATTGGTACTTAATTGTTTCAAGTGAATTGTTGTAATTATTTATAATTATTTATCTCTTATTAATTATTTATTAAATGATGTGTGTTGACTGGAATTTTATTTGTATAATTCAGGGAAAATTTGAATACCGAGTGGCCATGATTTTTTTAATCGGTTAGTAGGTAAATGACCTGACTAATTTTTATCCGATTTAATGTCACATCGACTTTCGGTTACTTTCTTATGCTTCTATGTTTATAGATATAAATATGTAAGAATGATTTACGTGCAAGGAAATGAATTAATTAGTTAAGTATGAGCGCATCGAGAGTGTTTATAACTTTCTACGCCCTATACTGTACCAATAGAAGCATTACGGGTTTACTCGTTATGTACTATCAGTGATTGCTGTATTTTTATTATTTTTGTTGCTAATATATGAGAAAAATTCTTTTTTAATATAAAAAAAAAAAAAAAATTGTTTCAACTTTTATGGAAGAAAGTAACAAATTTTCTGACATCGTGTCAGAAAATATTTTTTGTAAAAATAATTTTTAACGCAATGAAAAAATTTTTTACTGTGAAGATAATAATAATCAATTATCACTAGCAACTTTGCAGTCACTATGTGACTGCCGTGACTTGTGAACTATAAATAAATTAAATCTTGCTTTATTAAATAATCATTTTTGCTTAATTGCTCTGTACTTTCATGAATATTGACATTTTTAAAGATATAAGCTCATCCCGATGTTACACTCATCAAGAGCTTTCAATTGAGTACCCACATGCATTTTCATATATTTTTTATATATACATATATATAAAATATATAAATATATCAAAAATTGATGTGGGTACTTAAATAAAAAGTTTTGATGAGTGTAACATCAGGATGAGTTTATATTTTTTAAAATGTCAATAGCTGACAAGATACAAGGTCATTTATTAATTGTTGACATTTTTTAAGATATAAGCTCATCATGATGTTACACTCATCAAGAGCTTTCATTTGAGTACCCACATGCATTTTTATATATTTTGCATTTATTCATATATAATATATATAAATATATGAAAAATTGATGTGGGTACTCTAATGAAAGGTCTCGATGAGTGTAACATCGGGATGAGCTTATATCTTTAAAAATGTCAATAATTGAGAAATGACTCTGTATCTTGTGAATTATTGACATTTTTAAAGATATAAGCTCATCCCGATGTTACACTCATCAAGAGCTTTCATTTGAGTACCCACATGCATTTTCATATATTTTTCATATATACATATATATATATAATATAGATAAATATATGAAAAATTGATGTAGGTACTCAAATAAAAGGTCTCGATGAGTGTAACATCAGGATGAGCTTATATCTTTGAAAATGTCAATAATTCACAAGAGACAGAGTAATTTCCTAATTATATATCTAAAGATAGAGCATTTTTGAATGCAGCCTAAATACTTATCATCATAAATTGACTTTTGATAAGAATGATATGAAACTACGAAAAGGCACAACTCCAGGTCAAGACTTTTCCAACGATACTAAATTCAACCATAAAAACTCATTTAATCATATAAATACACTATCTCCAAAATTTTGCTTATTTTATTAATAATATAGATTATTATTATAATAAAAAATTAAAATTAAAAATCTTTTAAAATTAAATTGACATTTTTATAAAAAATTTTAACTAAATGATATTCAACACAAAAAATTTAGAGAAAAATTAATTTAAAAAAATTTTAGAGAAGAAATAAAAAAATTAGTTATAAAAAATCATTAAAATAAAAATAAAAAATATTGAGCTTTATTAAATATTTTTTGCAATTAATATCTTTATAAAAAAATTAGATTGGATTAATTTAAAGAAAAAAAATTTTTTTTTAAGTAAAAAAATGAAATATGTAAAAAAAATTGAAATTAACAAAATTGAGCTTTAAAAAAAATATAAATTTGTAACTCAAAAAAATTACCTACAAAAAATAAGTTACATAATTGTAAAACAGTTATTAAAAAATCTCGGAGTATAGAAATGAAGAAATGAGCAAAAAAAAAAAAATTAAAATAATTGGCACGCGAGCAGAAAATTAATAGCAATTTAATGACAAAAATAAATCAAGTCACTTTACTGTATAATGTAAACGGTTAATTAAATGCCGACAATCAATTTGAGCATTTTATTATTTAACATCCGCCATAAACACGGATTACAAAAAAGTGGGACAGATCCTGACAAATAGTGGATTTAGCATAATAATTTTTGAATAAAGTATCTGACCGAAAATCGGTTCAAGTATTGCAATAATTGTAATATTATAATTAAATAAAAAAAAGTAGTCTAGTAAAAAAATTTCAATTGTATGTGTATAAAAAACGGGACAATAATCAGTATTCTCGTAGCAATTGACACACTATAATTAAATTCAATTGTCGTACTTATTTATATTGGCAATATGCAGCCTCGTTAATTCAGTATATAATAGTAAATAGGAATTGTTAAATTAGCAACACCTCTATTTAAATGATTCCCTGCAGTTTGCACTTGCCACAAAAATATATTTATTCACCAACATATCAATTTATTCTTATTTATTCTCATTTTTCGAATCGTAATCGTCGACAGTATACTGACTGTGAAGACAGTGCCGTTGCACTTGGGAATACCAAATGTCGCTCCCAATTGTAAAATGGAATCTCGAATAAATTAAAAAGCCTAACGGATCTTATTTGCATTTTATTAAATTCGAGTCTTTAATTTTCTTTATCGGTCATTAAAAAGTGACGTCAATATTCAATATTACATATTAATTAACAATAAATAAAATGAAGCTTATGAAGCTACCAGTAGTTGTAGTAACTATAGTTAATTATAATAAATAAATTCGGCAAATAGGTCACCATTTACGACCTTACCGAATTAGCAGACACATATTCATACTTAAATCGGTTGTAATTTTTCAGATTACGTACGCGATGTATTGAAAAAAAAAAAAAACTAGTTTAGTCAGAAGAGTTTGCCGAGATGAGATGCAAGATGTAACAGCAGTCTCATTGCCCAAAGTGGCCCTGGTTCTGGTTTAAAATTAATTTTAAAATTATCCAGCTCAGTTCGGTGTCAAAATTTGAATGCCATAAAAATGAATGCCATGATAATGTGACGGGTGATGGGCTAAAAACTTCAAGTCCCTGATATTCAACATGATATTCAACAGCTATTAACAACCAGTCGCGGCAGCAACTAACGGTTACGTGTTATATCACATGGCTAATTTTCTGAAAACGCCGGACTGGCCTGTACTCTGTAGTAACGGATCGGAAAAATCTCACAGTGCCGTTGCGGGATGCAGTTGATTCATCTTATAAATTTATATCTTTTTTTTTTTGGGTTATTAAACAAATCTTTATTATTAACAATATCCTAGCCATTCAATTCTGTAATGATAGTGAGATATTCTACATAGTCACCGTAGGATTATTTTTTTTTAATTTAAATGTTTGTTGAAAAATGAAAAAATATTATTTAAGTATATGGAAAAAATAAAATTACACTGGATATCCTCTCATTTTATACTCAGTGATATCTGTGGTGAAAAAAAATTTCAGATATTATCAAATATAATCCAGATTGTACTAAAGTATTTTTGTGTTATACTCAGTGTAATCTCCGATTTGACCAAGTAATTTTTCTGCACAGAAAAAAAAATTAACTTGATTCAAGAGAAAAATTCTTGAACCAAGAATATAATTTTGAAGAGGGTAATTGTCTTGAATCAAGAAGAAAAATTCTTGAATTAAGTAAAATTTCCTTAAATCAAGAATTTTTCTACTCAAATCAAAAATATTAAGCTCTTCAAAAATATATACTTGATTCAAGAACATTTTTTTTCTGTGTTGGTTATAACGCGTAAGATTACACTGGATATAATCCGAAAAAATATTTGAATTATACTCAGTAGAATCTTGGATTATACAATTTTTTCGAAAATTGTAATATTCAAATTTTTTCTTTTTTAATTTGTAAATTTACAATTTTTTTTTTAAATTTGTAAAATTTGTAAAAATTATGATAATCAATTTTTTTTTTAATTGTTCATTGTTTTATGTATTTTTCAATAATGCAATGAAAAATATATGCGATGCATGGATAGAAAATATTTAAGGAGCATTTAAGCTCAATTTTTTCGATAATTTGGGATTAAAAAATTTTTGGTAAATATTTTCAAATAGGGTCACCATTTTAATTTTTATTTTGTTGAAAGAAATTTCTATTCGATTTTTTTGATATATTTATTTTTGAAAAATATATAAAAAAATGAACAATTAAAAAAAAAATTGATTCTCACAATTTTTACAAATTTTCAAAAAAATTTGTAAATTTACAAATTAAAAAAGAAAAAAATAGAATATCACAATTTTCGAAAAAATTGTATGATTCAAGATTCTACTGAGTATAATTTAAATTATACGGGATATTTTTTCGGATTATATCCAGTGTAATCTTACGCGGTATAATCAGAAAAATTACTTGGTCAAATTACAGATTACACTGAGTATAATACAAAAATAATTTAGTATAATCTGGATAATATTTGAAATTTTTTTTCACCACAGATATCACTGAGTATAATATGAGAGATATTTTAAAATAAAGATTTTTTTATGCAAACAAGATTTTATAAAAAAAAATTTTAGATGGAAAAATTAAGAAAAAAAAAATTTCAATTTAATTGTTAATTTTTTTGGTAATCGTTGCTATGATAACTGTTGCCAAAGTGGTCACCATAGCAATGAAAAGCGACAACAATAAAAACGTCACATCAACTTTTTAATAAAGTATAATTATTTAAAATTTATATTAACAATTAATATTCTCCTTAACATATAACATCAATTAAATTTTAAATATTTTCAATCGTATTTCATTAATCAATTCATTATTTAAACTGTTAAACCATTGAAATTTTTTATAATCGATAGATTTTTCAGCAGTGTGAGTCTTAGTATGTGCAATTTTAAACAAATTTTGGTTTCTAGTGTTTTAAATATTATTATTTGAACTTATCATGTCATTTAAGTAATTAACTAAATTTTTTAATTAAAGTAAAGAATAATCAAATTATGTTTATTTTTTTTTTATCATCCAAAACTATTAATTTGTAAAAATTTTTTTATTCAATATTTATAAAATTAAAAAAAAAATTAATAATGATAAAAAAAATTAATGATGATAAAAATAACAAATTAAAAAAAAATTAAAAAAGTTGAAACATAAAATTGAAATTTAATTAAGAGGTCACGTGTTATGTTATAAAGTTGGGTATTTTTTTCATTGATGAGCATTTTATATGTACCGAACTTTTACAGTTTATATAAATGTATATGTATATAAACTGTTACGGTGAATCGATACGATACAAGATACAAGAAAATAAAACTGGTCATTGGAGCGAGTACCATGACCGGTAGACCCTCTACTGCCGGACCACGATCTCGATGATGATGATGATGATGATGATGACGGTGACAAGATCATGCGTAGGCCTATCATGTGTATCATTACTATGGCGCGTACGACTCGACCCACCAACCTCCTGAGCACAACCTGTTTCCTTTATTTTATTTATATATCTTGCATCACAGTTCCATAATATTATTTTATTTTATTTTATTTTAAATTGTAGAATGCGCATATCTTCTCTTATTATTTATTATTTACAAATATGGGTGTTTTTATTTTGCAGAATCATGTTAAGATTTATATTGATAGCGCTTCTGACGAGCTGCCGAGTGAATGGAAATACCGATAGTACAAATGAGCCGCATCATCGACAGAAACGAGTATTTTGGATTACCAATGATGGCAGAATAGCTCTACCACCTGGTACTATATTGACCATTACTCCTACGATTGCTTTACCTTTCGTACGTTATCCACCTCATGGATTTCTCAGTAATATGACTATAAGTCTTCCTTTTACAAGTATGTATTTTTTATTAGATCTATAAAAATAATAATAACACTGAAATTCGCATTTATTGATAAAATAAATTATCAGAATTAGAGAAATATATTTTATAAAAATTTTTTTCATTTTCTATTTAGATTTTTTTTTCACTAAGAAAATTATATAAAATTTTTTTATGTCTGATAATTTCTGTTTTATCAACAAGAACTATGTTAAAAAAGAAAAAATTTGGAAAACGGTTGACCTTAAAGGCCATCCCTGCAATTTCCCGCTAATTCCATACTTCCGCGTTCAAAATTACACTTATTACGTTTTTGAGCTTTTCGAAGTTAAAAATATAATTTTCGTGTTATTTTAAGCTCTCCGAGCTCAAAAGTCGTAGAAGTTTAATAAAACACTATTTTTTGAAATCTTATTCAAATCTCAATTTTTAAATGAATAAACCGATTTTCACGCGGTTGGTACACAGAAAAAAAAATTAACTTGATTCAAGAGAAAAATTCTTGAACCAAGAATATAATATTGAAGAGGGTAATTGACTTGAATCAAGACGAAAAATTCTTGAATTAAGTAAAATTTCCTCAAATCAAGAAAAATTTTCTTAAATCAAGAATTTTTCTACTCAAATCAAGAATATTGAGCTCTTCAAAAATATATACTTGATTCAAGAACATTTTTTTTTCTGTGTAGTATTCGACGCAGTTTTTGAAGCCTCATAAAAAACCTTCAAGTAAAAAGGTTTCTAAATTTTTATAAGAATTTTAGATTTTAATGAAGCCAACGTCAACATTTAAAATGTAAAATAGTTAATTTTTTTACGCAATGATTAAAACAAAATTATGATTATTGACTTGGCGCTTTTTACTGTTTGAAATGATAATTTTTAAAGAGTGAGAGTCGTTATTGGCAAGACTACGAGTTTTACGACTCTATGAAGCTCTTAACTTGGACCTCGTGGTTTTTTGAATTAAAAAAAAAAAAAAAATCGTGTTTTTCGGATTTTTCATAGCTAAAATTTACAATCGTTGTTTTTTTTTAATTTTTTAAAACGTTTTGATAAAAAAATTGTTAAATTAAAATTTTCAAAAAAATTAAGCGAAAAATTTTATACTCACTTTTTATAAATTCACCAAAATTAAAAAAAAAAGTTGATTTTTTTATTTTTCCCGGTAAAATTTCTAAAAATTCAGTGTCTTAAATTTTGCAATTATTATGATTTAAGCATTAATTTTTCACTATTTTAAGTTGAACAAAAATTTTTAATTTTTTTTTTTTAATTAAAAAATTGAATTATTCTAATTAAATAAAATTTTAATTTCAGTTGATTTCGACAAATTAGGATTAACAGACAACGAAAATCCTTACGGAGCATTACCGCCGGTGTTTGGCCGTGGAATGGAAAGTAGAAAAGCCGGTATGATGATGGCCGATTTCATAGCCTCCTTCATAAAACGACGATTACATAAACGTGATTTAGAGGAAGCACCACCTAAAAATGCATTTCACGGAGGAGAACGCGCATTATTGTACGTAACTGCGGAGGAAATGCTCTCCACGCTGGGTATGGACGGCAAGGCTTGCTTATTGCGCGCTATTTGCGAAGTTCAAGGCCACCCGCTCAGTAATTTTGGACTTGTCGGTGAAATGCTTAAACTATTTTTCACGTACGTATTATTTTATTTATTTTTCTTCCTATAATAAGTACCAGCGATTGCGAATTTTCTTTTATATTACATCACTTGGATAATTGAATAAATAAAATGATTTATTTTTAGGGCAAGTAAATCGCCGTTTGCTGAGCTACTGAACGAGTATGTAGAAGCTGAAAATCGCGGAAAAATTCACGGCGAGTGTTGGCCTTATTATAAAAATTGTCCTAAATCATTGTTTTTACCTTCGACTAATCGATATACGTAAGTTCATTTATTATAAAAATTTTTTTTTTATTATTAATTTATTATCTAAGACATTTAATTAATTTTCTCTCACATCTATAATTTTTTTTATTCAATATCAATTATGTTAAATTTATTATCAATTTTTTTTTTATTTTATTAAATTATTATTTTTTTTTTTTTTTTTTATTAGTATATTTTTTTTTTTTTTAAATGAACAATTTAAAAAAAAAAGTTGATTTTCACAATTTTAACAAATTTTCAAAAAAATTTATAAATTTAAAAAAAATTGTGATATTCAATTTTTTTTTACATTGTTCACTTTTTTATGTATTTTTCAAAAAAAAAAAAAAAATGTATCAAAAACATCAAAAAAAGATAAAATAGAAATTTAATCCAAAAATATGAGAGCCAAAATTTTTTCCAACTTTTGAAGGCAAAAAAGTAATCAAAATCATTTTTTTCTTCTTTCAAAAATTTCTGACAAAAAAAAATTGAAAATGGGGTTGACTTCACTTGTAAATAATTATCATTGAATTTTTTAAATAAAAATTTTTTTTTATTTAAAAACTAGTTGTAATACTTTTTTGTTGTAATTATTTTATCATAAATGTATAAATAAATAATGATAATAATTTTTACAGAAAAGACAGCAATGATATAGAAGAACCAAATGAAGAGAACGAAATAAAAGACCAAAAATCAGATTACGACAGACAAAGTCAAGAATACATGATCAATCCATCCATGTAAATAGTAGCTTAATTATAGGATTTAATTAAACTATTTAAAGAAATGTGATTGATTAAACAATTAATTAATTAATTAATCACTGACCACAGTGTGGTGAAGAAGCTCAGGTGTAATTTTATCTAAAACTATTTATTTATTTATTGAAGTAAATAATTTTGATAACGAAAACAGCAGCCGTCTAATTAATCAAATTAATAGATTTCTTTATAATTATAATGAAGTAATTAGACACCTGCTGTTTTCAATATCCTATCCGCATTACTAATTTATTACTACAGTCATACTAATAAAATACGATCTTAAGGATCATATTTTTATAATAATCATACATTGTTAAGTTTTAAATATTTAAATTGTTAATGCCATATTTAATTATTAAATTATTTATATTTAATAATTGTACATAGTTGTTTAATAAATTAAATAAAATAAACTTTTAAGAAATTTTTTTTAGTTTTATGACATTTTTTTTTTTTATTTATATTATATTTGTTAATTCAATATACAAATGATTTTTAAATTTTCCTTTCAAGAAAAAAGTTGATGCTTTAAATTAATAAAAAATTCAATTTTGTCAGAGAGGATAATAAGAAAATTAAAATACTAAAAAATGTAAAGAATTAAAAAAAAAATGTGATACTAAAATCAGCAAATATTTTACAATATTTTAAAAATTTTTTTAACAAATCAATTATGATAAAATATTTTTTAAAATTTGCACTTGTAATTATTTAAAATTTTTATATGTAGAATTTTTTATATAAAATCAGTTAAATTTGTTTGAACACATGAAAGTCCTTATGATTTTCCTTATTACACAAAAAAGAAATAAAAAAAAAATTCTACATGTAGAAACTTAAGAATTTTCAAAGTGCAATTTTTAAATATATGCTTGTAGTTTTATTTTGTTTGATAAAAAAAAATTCAAAAAGTTTTGAGATGTCTGCTAATTTAGTAGCTGACTACCGTCAATTTTTCAAATTCTTATAACAAATAAATTACAAAAATAAAAATTGTTTTAAAAATTTCTACAAATAATTTATTTTAATTTTCACAAGTAAAATTTTTTAATAAAATTAATAATAATTAATGTTAATAAAATTAGCCTGTGTTTATTGAAATTGAATAATTTAGGCGCAGTTATATAAAATATATAACTATTTTTTAATAAAACAGACCAGATACATCAGTCATCTTTTTATAACTAAACTCATTAAACAATTGAACTATTAATTAATAAATAATATTTTTTTTTGTTTTTTAAATAAAACAAAATCAATATTTTAAATAAATTAAGAACGGGTGTCTTGAATTATTCCAACAGTGTTCAAAAATTTTTAGAATTTTTTTTTACTAAAAAAATTATTACAAAAAAAAAATTTATTTTGCAAAAAACTTGAAAAACTGTAAGTGCAATTTTAAAAAAAATTTTTTTTTGTTCCAATTTAATTAATAAAAAGGAAAATCAAAAACATCGGCTAACTTTAGCATTATTTAAAACATGCCAATTATTTATGAAAATTAAATTAGCTGATATCTTAAAATTTTTAGTTATTTTTTTTATTGAAAAAATTATCACAAAAAAAATCAAAAAAAAAAAATTCCATATTGTAAAAAATTTGAAAAATTGTAAATGCAATTTTTAAAAAATACTTTTTGTTTTAATTTAATTAGTGAAAAAATTTTAAAAATTAACGAAGTCGGCTAACTTGAATATTATTTCTTCCTTACCAACACCGGCTAGAGAAGAAATAAAACCGCGGTAAATTTAAATTTAAACAAAAATTTCCCGCAAAATCTAAAAATATCCCTGACTATTGGAAACTATTTCTTCTACATGTTTATAAATTTTCCACACTCTCCCACGCGCACATGTCCATATACACAGATCTATATATACACAGTACACAGGCAGAGTAGAGTGAATTGAGTTCACCAATCTAACATGAGATGGTTAGTCACAGGGGTTGGCTGGGGATCGATCGATGTCGTCGCCGCGTTGTCGGGATGACACACGCACAGCTCACAATATTATTACCCACACAGTCAGACAGTTTATATATATACGAAGACAAAAGCAGTGGTGTGATCGAACATCTGCACACTCTTACACAAAAGCCCGGTGGAAGTGTGCGCATGTATTAAATTTAAAATGTATGAGTATGTACCCAGGAGCGGGGGCCTGGGTGGGGTGGGGTAAGAGGTCGCTCCAGTCGAGGGATCTCCAGTGAATATACGCGTCTAGCACTAGCTGCTGGTGTTGCTGCTACTGCTGCTGTCAAAAGTTTAAGAGTCGATTTTTTATCTCCTATTGTATCATATCCTACCGTTTCCCCGCAACAATAATTATAAATTAACATTTTTAAAATTCAATTACACTGTTTAAAAAAAAAATTATACTAATAAAAAGCATTAGTATTAAAAATCAGTTAAATAACGTAGCAACAGAAGAGCAACAATAAATTTTATTAAATTCTCACTGATCAGAACCGCAGCAACCACCAGTACAGTATCAGTTATCTCGTGAGTGTACCAGGAGTTGGAATAAAATAAAATATTCGACACACACCCACCCAACGAGCTCATAAATATTTATATTTATATTAATACATTCTTCATAAATAAATGGATAAGCTTATTATCAGATCACAAAGTGTGGGGAAACGGTGTGAGGTGTTTTAGTTTTCTTCATTTAAAGTTACGCTGTGAGTTCAATTTTTCTTTTATTTATCAATAATAATATTTTTTTTTTGTTATAATAATAATAATAATAATAATAATAATAAATTTTAGTTTACACAAGATAATTCAAGCGATTAGTGATAGAAGAGAGAAAACGTCAAGGGGCTGTGCCGGTCCGGAGTTTCCTCTGAATTATCGATCAAATACAGCACACTAACCACCGAGTTTAAAACCACCGCTGTCGATTTATATTTTTATTATTATTATTATTATAATAAAAATAATTACCACTAGCGGTAATTAATTTCTTCAAGTGCAGTGTGTATTTAAATCTACGTAGAAATGTATTTAAATATTGAGTGACATTTTAAGGGTGTTCGTGGACCAATCCAACTTGCCAATGATTTTATCAAGTGAGTTTTATTTGGTTTAAGTTTTTTTTTAATTGTTAGGTTTAATTACTTCGGTAATATATTATTATTATTATTTTAATTTATCTATTGTAAAGATATTTTAATTGCGTGGAAAAATTAAGTATATAGGTGTAATTTATATCTATATATATATATATTTCTTTTATTTTCTTCCGCTTGGTTCTACTGTCGCTGACTGCATTCATGCGCACTAAATACCATTTCTCTTTCTTTCTTTCTTATTATATTTTTTCCATTACTATCTTTTTTTATTTTAGTAATTTTTTTTTTTTTTTTTTTTTTTTTTTTAATAATATTTTGTTTATAATAATAATAATAATAATAATAATAATAATAATAATAATAATAATAATAATAATAATAATAATAATAATAATAATAAT
>JZSA01001463.1:0-18139 GCA_000956155.1 Cotesia vestalis
TTATTATTATTATTATTATTATTATTATTATTATTATTATTATTATTATTATTATTATTATTATTATTATTATTATTATTATTATTATTATTATTATATCCATTGGCTTGAAATTAGATTGACTGATAGGCGAAAAAACTTTAATTTATATTACACGGAAAGAACAAGATGACACTGGATGTCATCCTAGATTATACTGAGTGAAAAATTGTTTTTTAGATAGTAGCTAGTATAATCCAGATTATAATGAGTATAATCTAGATATTACGCAGTATAATCTAGATTTTTTTAGCTACTGTCTGAAATTTTTTTCACCACAGATATCACTGAGTATAATCTGGGATGATATCCAGTGTCATCTTGTTCTTTCCGTGTATTATTATTATTATTATTATTATTATTATTATTATTATTATTATTATCAATATTGGTATAAATTTATAAAAATTAATGAAATTTTTTTTTGTTACAGATCAATAAATATAAGGGTGATTAAATGATTATTTGAACAAGTATTTTAGTGTGAATCAGGTGCATTATATACATATATAAAAAAATATATATACACATAAATATATATTGAATAGGGTGGTAATATAAGGAGCACGGGTGTTAAAGGAATAGAAGGAAAAACGTCACGTAGGTGTAGTATAGTAGGTGCGTGCGCGATTGTATTATTCTTCATTATATTGTGTCTTGTATATATATTAAATACTATTATCAAAATAATAATCATATAAAAACACACATTTGATATAATATAATATAAAAGTATATAACTATAACTAAATCTAATCAAATATAGTACATAGTACATAATATATAATATAATAAATAAAATAGTGGTGGTGTGGTGTTACTAGGAATACGTAGTGGCGGGGGCTTTGCCGTCCCGCGATAGGGGTGAAAATAAAAAGAGACGGGGGTGGCGTTTGTGAAGGCAACGTGTAGCAAAATGGGCTGTGCTATGTCTGCTGAAGAGCGGGCCGCTTTGGCCCGCAGCAAACAGATTGAAAAAAATCTCAAGGAAGATGGAATGCAAGCTGCCAAGGATATTAAACTTTTACTCCTCGGTATTCATTTTTTATATTTACTGTTATTATTATCATTATCATTACTACTGTTATTATTTTATTGATCTGTTTTTCATCATTTTTTATCAGACCGAATCTAACTGATACGACAGCTGACCATTTTCTCGGTTGGTTTTAAAAATAAATCACTGTTAAGAAAATTTTTTACCAATGAAAGTTATAAAAAAAATTAATGAGATTTTTTAAAAATATTTTATTTAATTTTTTAAAAAATTCAGATGTCTAATTTTTTTTTTTTTTTTTTTTTTTTTTTTTTTTTTTTATAGTAATTATTGATTCAAATGCAGTAAAGTATTCAACGTGACCATTAAAGATTTTTGAACTTGCACATTGAATATTTACTTAATTATTATTGAGTCTTTATTCTCAAATTGAACAAAAATTATTATTATTTTTTGGGAAAAAATTTTTAACAATAGACTGTCCTGTTTTTTTAATGATCTACATTTGTATTTATTTAAAAATTTTTTTTACCATTATTATCAATAGACTATAGGTATTGAAAGTATAAAGCCATTATGCGAGAATTGTAAAGACTATTTAAAATAAGGGAAAAAAATTGTAAACTTAAATACATAACATGCTGTTGCCATGTGTCGACGTACACTAGTTGACGTCGACGTTGTCTCGTTTTCGTTGTCATCGTACAGTTAACTCATTTAGTATTTATTTTTATTAATATCATTGTCATTATTATTTTTTTTTTTTTTTTCATTGGGGTAAAAAAATTCTTATTAAGTGATAAAAAATAAAATTGAACATTTTTAAGCAAAACATAAAATAACCAGGGAAAAAAAAATTTTAATTCTAAATTAAAGCTTGCGAAGGTCACTGATGAAAATATAACAATGACGATAAATTTTAACACGAAAGAAAAATCATATTTTATATTTAATGTTTACGTGTTTAGATTTTATTTTTCTGGCGTTTAAATTTATTGTGCATTAAAAATAAAAATATATATATTTCTGTTGTTTATTTCTGGGGATTCACTGCTCTGATAAATATTGCTCAAAGTATTATCATGTATTTATATACATATAATAGTCATAGTTAAGTCGATGGATCTATAGACGGGTATTACAGAAGGCAACTTAACTGCAAGCTTTTTTAAATAAAAAAAAAAGGGAGACTGCGGTGAGCAGGAAAGCAAGTTCCGCTTCTACGTCATATCCGCCTATAAAATACATTCTAGTAGTAATGAATTTTTTATTTATTTTTTTAAATTCACACTTTTTTTTCCTTATGTCTATTTATTTTTTATTCTAGCTAAATGTCATCTAATGAATTATTGTTTATTTTTTTAGGAGCTGGAGAGTCTGGGAAAAGTACGATCGTGAAACAGATGAAGTAATTTATTTTTTTCTTAAATTATTAATCAAAAATAAAAAAAATAAATAAATAGTATTGAAAAAAAAGTTTGAGATAAACGTTTTAAAATTTATAAATACATATTAGATAATAGAGGAAGTAATAAACGAACAAACTGTTGCGGACTCATCTTCTATCATCCTCTTAGCATTATCACGATATAAAGAAGAAATCGATATTAACACGTTACTATATAAGCATAGACATAGACTGGCACTTGAAGTGTAGTGAGCAGTTCCAGTGAAGCATGCTTGTACTGAGACACGCGACAATAATATTTTTCGACTAACGTTATTATAAAACATTCTTGTCACTACATGTCTTTACTACTTCTTACACGCGAGTTAAGTACATCACTTGTGACTTTTAATGTCAATTGCCGTCTATTAATATCCATTACATGTTTAACATAAGTCAGTTATTGCTTATAATTTTACTTATCGGTTATGAGTTATAACTTATGACTAACTACTAATCTCTCAAACTTTTTTCAATAATTACACAGTAAAAAATTTTTCGTCATTGCGTCAAAAAATTTTATGTTAAAAATTTTTATGTTAAAAATTTTTATTTTAAAAATTTTTATGTTAAAAATTTTGTGTTAAAAATTTTTATGTTAAAAATTTTGTGTTGAAAATTTTTAAGTTAAAAATTTTTATGTTCAAAATTTTTGTATCAAAATTTTTATGTAAAAAATTTTTGTATAAAAATTTTTATGTTAAATATTTAACACTTTTATGTGTAAATTTAACATTGATTGTGTTAAATTAACACAAAAAAGTGTTAAATATTTAATACAAAAATTTTTTGACGCATTGGCGCAAAATTTTTTACTCTGTATTTTAAAATTAAATAATCTTAAAATGACATTTTTTTTTTTTTTTTTTTTTTTTTAAATAGAATCATTCACGAGAGTGGATTTACACCAGAAGACTTCAAGCAGTATAGGCCTGTTGTGTACAGCAATACGATACAATCATTAGTCGCTATTTTAAGAGCAATGCCAAATTTGGAAATTAATTACTCATCTAATGAACGACAGGTAATTTTTTTTTCAATTATCATCTAATTTTTTACAAATATAATCGATAATTTATCTATTAGCTTACATTAAATGAATTCGCGGAATTTTTTAGCAAACAATTCCGGTTTATGTTACGTTCGCTTTCTAAGAATTGATATTACAATGTATAATATAAATCTTATATTATCTCAGAAGAATTAGCGCACGAGTATTAATCATTGTTTACATTTAAATATTATAAAATTTTCAGTGTTGAATTTTTTTTTCTTTATTATATACAGCAAATATTAATTACAATTTATTTTTTATTATTGTAATTAATATTCTCTTTACTATTGAAAAAAAAAAATCACCCTGAATATTTATAAATATTCTAATTTAAATACAAAGTTTATTAATAATAAATCAATTAAATTGATTTGATTAGAGTAAAGCGTGCAATTGCAACAGGTGAAGAAATAATTAACTTTAACAAGTACATGGTCGAGGTTATAAAGGTCTATGACCATATAAAAATATATTTCAAAATAAAAGACAAATAAAATAAATAAAATTTTAATTTGTTTGATTTTAATTATCACTTGATGCTCGATTACTTTTTATATAAGTCAGATTAACTTGCGAAATTAATCTGTATGAAAAAAAAAAAAAAAATCAATAATTATCAATGCTTAAAATTTATTGGCTTTTAGCTGCACACATAAATATAAACAAATACAAGCTTAAAAATAATTTTATTTGTCTTTTAAAAATTGTCATAATTTAGCTTATTTTTTAATTTTATTCAACAAATTAATGCGAATAAAAATAATAATAAAATAGTAGTTTTTGTCGGAATAAATCTTATATAAAAACACATTACAATGATTACTCATTGCGGCGCTAAGAGTCAAGACATTGAGTACCGTTGTGGATGTGGTTTGCCACGCTCCAACGATTATCTTAACTTATGAATGAAGCATTCAATTCAATCATATATGTGTATATATGTGTATATATATATATACATTACAGAATTACCGGGTAGTGTGGGTACACAAGTGCACATACACTTGGGCCGTATGATGACGGGGATTCATGCGGGAGATTAAGTTTAAAATAATAAAGGCACTTATCAAATCGCGGGGAAAAAAACCATTTAATTATTATTATAATATATTAATTGAAATCTATTTTTTCAGACTGATGGTAAAATGGTATTCGACGTTATTCAACGAATGGAAGACACTGAACCATTTAGCGAAGAATTATTAGCGGCTATGAAAAGGCTGTGGGCCGATAATGGGGTGCAAGAATGTTTTGGAAGAAGTAATGAATATCAATTAAACGATTCTGCTAAATAGTAAGTATAATAATCATAATAATTATTATTTTTAGTTCAATAATAAACATGAAGGTCATGTATGGGTTGAATTTGGTCCATGAGCTCCATGTGTGTCAGCTTTTGACTTAAAGTATATATATATCGCGTTCCAGATGCCATAAGGGCGTATAATAAAAATTCTATTTTTTTTTCTAAGTCCAAAAAAATTTTTTAGTTTGGAGAAAAATTTTTTTTTGCATTTCTGCACGTTTCATACAAAAAAAAGTTGATTTTTGAAAAAAAATTTTTTTATATGCCCTTATGGCTCCCGGGACCCACCTCGGATGCCATAAGGGCGTATAAAAATTTTTTTTTTTGGGAATTGACATATTTTTATCTAAAACGTCAAGAAATACAAAAAAAATTTTTTCTTCAAACTAAAAATTTTTTTGGACTTAGAAAAAAAATACAAAATTTTTACTATACGCCTTTATGGTTCCCAGGTGCCATAATGTAACTGTATTTTATATTTTTGTGTATTTATATGTATAAATGAAGATATGTAGCAGGAGTTCATCAAGGGATTTGGTTGGCCGCGTTCCCTTGAAGCTGATTTCGCTCTTGAAGGAAGGAGAGTAGGGTAAATCCCGTGCGACATGAATATTCTTCTCGAGTGAGAGAAACAGTTGAGCTTGAGCTATAAAGTGCTATTGCTACACTACTGTGTACTACTAACTTTACGCTACACTAGCCGTAGTCGTAGTCGCAGTTGGAGGTGATGAGATATTACATGAGTAGATGCCGATGGTGGATGTGGAGCATTCGTGTAGGCGAAGGTGTGGGTGCTGGGGTATTATATTGAGGGATAAAGACCAAGATAGGATCAAGGTGCGGGATAAAATAAAATGAAAAGAGAGGAACGACAGCCACTGTATAGACGCCGTGATATTCCGTGTACACGTACAAATGTCGAGCGTGTAGTTTAAGTTACGTGGATGGATATATGTTCATGTATATGTAGGCATATCGTATATATATATATACACGAGTTGAGAGTTCACCACTGTGGATAGGAGTCTGTTGTATTGATCTGGAATGACGTCACGCCACGCCCGTGTCACGTGGTGGTTAAGTTACTGATGCTGGCGCCGCCCTACCCTTTGGGTTCTGGCCTTTTTTCTTCGGCTGATGCTTTTTTGATCCTGATAAATAAAATCAAACGTGGATATCTGAGTTTTAGGCTCTACTTGCTGTTTGAGGCTCACTCAACACTTCAGAGTTTAGACTCTACATTTTTCACGATGACATTATTGGATTTTTGGTTTATTTTCGGCGATTTAATCTCTTCTTGAAGAATTTATTTTTTAGCTGATATTATGAAGAAGACATTTTACATTGAAACAAAAAAAAAATTAATTTTAATCAAAAAAAAAATTCTTGAGTCAAGAAAATAATTTTGAAGAAGTTCATTGTCTTGAATCAAAATGAAAAATTCTTTATTTATATACTTATACACCAATCGGCTTTATACACATTGGTAGTATAAAATTTTGAGAGAAATTAATCTATATTACTAAGAGAATAAGCAAAATTTTCTGGCCAGTGTATTTAGATGATGAAATGGGTTTTTATGGTTAAATTTAGTATCGTTAGAAAAATCTTCATCTGGAGTTGTGCCTTTTTATGATTTTATATCATTCTCACCAATAGTCAATTTATTATAATAATTATTTAGGCTGTATTCGAAAATGCTCTATCTCTAGATATATAATTAATAAATTACCTTTTATCTTGTTAATTATTGACATTTTTAAAGATATAAGCTCATTCTGATGTTACACTCATCAAGATCTTTCATTTTATTACCCACATCAATTTTTCATATTTTTATATATTTTAGGTATATGTATATATGAAAAATATATAAATATGCATGTGGATACTCAAATGAAAGCTCTTGATCAGTGTAACATCAGGATGAGCTTATATCTTTAAAAAGGTCAATAGTTAAAAAAGTACAGTGCAATTTAATAAAAGTCATTATTTAATAAAGCAAAATTTTAATTTTTTATAATTCACAAGTCACGGCAGTCACGATGTGACTGCAAGGTTGCTAGTATAAAAAAATTATAATAAAAGAAAAACTAATATCCAAAAAGAAAAGTCTTGCAGAATTATGTTACAAGATTGCTTTCAATTACGCTAAAGACGTTTTATAGGAACCTTCAAAAAAATTGATGTCGGTGTGATATCTGTTAATAAGAGCTAATATTCTGTTTCTTAGACTATTGATGACATAAAATTTGATTAAGCAAAATTTACTCAAACCAAGAAAAATTTTTTAGTTTAAGAATTTTTTAACTTGATCCAATAAAATGGAATTCTTCACAATTATTTATTTGATTCAAGTAAATTTTTTTTTTCTGTGATGTATACATTAAAGTTGGCTAGATTTTCAAAAGATTGTATATTTTTCTTCTTAAAAGTTCACATTTATTATTAGGGACTATCACACTTGATTGAAGACGTCTTACTATTGATTAACTTTCACTTAAAAATTTTAATACCCGACTTTTTTTTATTTCTTCTCAGAGATGGAAATTTTCAGAATGAGTTTTGTTGAAGAGATTCCCTGTTTGCCAAAAAGTTATTACTAAAGTTTCGAGTGGTGTTTAACGTTATTTTTTTTTTTTAGTTTCCTGGATGACTTAGATCGATTAGGGGCTAAAGATTATCAACCAACGGAGCAAGATATTTTGAGGACTCGGGTCAAAACAACAGGAATCGTTGAAGTACACTTTTCATTTAAAAACCTTAACTTTAAGTGAGTATATATTTACTTCTTAAGTAGTTTTTATTGAGCGTATAAATATACATACTTGAGGGAGTTATCAGGGCTTTTAAGATCGTTTAGATTTCATTTTTTTTTGGGGGAGAAAAATTTGGTGCGCATTAGATAGAATAAATAATTGTTATTATTGATTTTGTATATATATTGAACTGATGGAGGTCTATCTCTGTTTCTATTATATTTTACTGTGTTGAAAAAAAGAAGATATTATTTTTAAAAAATTAGTAAAAGAAAAATTAATTTATAAGAAAAATTGTAATAGACAATTATAAAAAAATTTTTAATTACTTATATCCATTAGTTGATTAAAAAATTTAAGAGAAAAAATAAATTATAATCTATATTATTAAGAAAATAAGCAAATTTTGTGGCCAATGTATTTATGTGATAAAATGGGTTTTTATGGTTAAATTTTATATCATTAGAAAGGTCTTGACTTGAAATTGTGCCTTTTCAAGTTTTCATATCATTCTCACCGATAGTAAATTTATTATGATAATTATTTAGGCTGTATTCGAAAATGCTCTATCTGTAGATATATAATTAAGAAATGACCTTGTTTCTTGTAAATGATTGACATTTTTAAAGATACAAGCTCATCCTAAAGTTACACTCATCGAGACCTGTCATTTGAATACTCACATCATTTTTTCATATATTTATATATATTATACTATATTATATATATGTATATATGAAAAATATATCAAAATGCATGTAGGTACTCAAATGAAAGCTTTTGATGAGTTTAACATCAAGATGAGCTTATATCTTGAAAAATGTCAATAATTAATAAATGACCTAGCATCTTGTGAAATATTAACATTTTTAATGATATAAGCTCATCCTGATGTTACACTAATCGAGACCTTTCATTTAAGTACCCACATTAATTTTTCATATATTTATATATATTATATATATGTATATATAAAAAATATATAAAAATGCATGTGGGTACTCAAATGAAAGCTCTTGATGAGTGTAACATCAGAATGAGCTTATATCTTAAAAAATTTCAATAATTAATAAATGACCTTGCATCATGTGAAATATTAACATTTTTTAAGATATAAGCTCATTCTGATGTTACACTCATCAAGGTCTTTCATTTAAATACCCACATCAATTTTTCATATATTTATATATTTTAGGTATATGTATATATGAAAAATATATAAAAATGTATGTGGGTACTCAAATGAAAGCTCTTGATGAGTGTAACATCGGGATGGGTTTATATCTTTAAAAACTTCAATAGTTAAAAAGATTCAGTGCAATTTAATAAAAGTCATTATTTAATAAAGCAAAATTTTATTTATTTATTCACAAGTCACGACAGTCACATAGTGACTGCAAGGTTGCTAGTTTATTTAATAAATTTTACCAAGAAAAATTTTAATTCTAAATAATAATTTAGTTTTTAATTTTTTAAACATAATTTATTAGTTTTTAATAATTATTTATTTTATTTTAAAAAATTAAAGTATTTGCCTATGTATATAAAGTATAAAATAGCAGTGGTATAAGTATAAGAATAATAAAAAATAAAATAGAATAATTGGTTACTTAATAAATTTGTTTTGTATGCGCGTTAGTTAGTAAGACTTTAATATAAATAATGACAATATTAAAATAATTATTTTGTCTCCAGATTATTTGATGTGGGCGGTCAACGAAGTGAGCGTAAAAAATGGATACATTGCTTTGAAGACGTCACGGCAATTATCTTCTGTGTGGCTATGTCTGAATACGATCAAGTTTTACACGAAGATGAGACTACGGTAATTTATTATTAAATAAAAAATTGATTTTATAAATAATACTTAAGAATCTAAATATTTCTGAGCAATTAGAGTTTATATATGTACCGAGATAGACGTCATTGTCTAGAGACTATCCATAGTCTTTTTTATAAATGATAAAAAGTAGGTTGCAAATGCCTGTGGATTTACTCTACTATTTTTCTTTTTATACATCTGAAAAAATTTACATTATAGTCTGCAAATAATGAGACACTTTTCCAAGCAATGGATCTCGTACTTAAAAGCTAAATTTGTCTTTTATAAAAAGTAAAACACGTCGATAATATTAAAAATGAATTACTGGCTGTAAATAATAAATAGGAATAGATAATTTAGAATTAATGAGCTGGATTATCGTTATTAATATTGTTATGTTTATAGTTAATGATGTTAATAAAAATAATGTGGTGAGACGTAGGAGAATGAGAGTGAGCAAAATGAATCGTAATGAAGGGATCAATCAGCCGGGTCATATCGTGTGGGAAGACTTTCATTCACGGATAAAAATCCACGTAACGCGGTGTCAGTCTATCAATTGACAGCATTATACATTAGGTGTAGCTGTTAGCAGTTAAGTCAGAGTCGCAGTTACTCCCTCTAAACCGTAATTGACCATTTTCATTCAGCTTTTATATTTATGAGCCAATTATACGCTGATAGAGTTAATTATGGGCTCTGTCAGTAGACATGATATAGTAAATGTTGATTTGGGTGTTACGTGACTTAACAGCTCGCTGAGATGTTTATTATCAATTATCAACTGTCAATTATTTATGGATATTCGTATCAATGTAAATTTTAGTTTAGTTCATTTTTAATTTAGGGGCCATTGGAAATTGTAATTGATGTCATGTCTAAATGTCAAGTCACTAATATTCGATTGATACTTTATCAAATTATTGTTCATTTTAATTAAGTTTTTTATATTTTTGATATTAATTGTGGACAGTGACTCGGATCTCGAGTCGAAATCTCCAACGTTTTAAATGTCTCAAACGTGATTTCAACGTTTCAAGCTTTGATTCAATGTTTTGAACTTTAGAAATAAATAAAAAAAGCCATTCGGCAGCCGAAATTGAAGTAGATTTCACAAACAGCTAATTTTAATCATAAACATTAATTATAATAATAATTATTTATTTATTTAAGAATTGGGAATGAAGATGAAAGTTAAAGTGAATGAAGATAAAAACGAAGGTTATTTCAGACGAATAGGTTATTTTAAGTTTAGGAGAATAAAATAGTATGGAAATTGAAGCTCGTTTAACGGGCTTTAAAATACAATTTACAAAAATTCGATAAGTTATTTCATTCAAAAGTTATCCGCGAAAAAATCCGCCAAAATATACTTTTATGATTTTGAAAATTTTGAAACCCTAGAATTTTTGAACTACTTGACCGATTGAGCTCATCTTTGAACTTGGCATTAGTATTCGTCTAAAGATTAAGTATGTTGAGTTTAGAAAAGATCCATTATAAATTAGAGACGCTATCGTCCGGATAAGCCGCGTTATATCGTATATATATATATATATATACATATACACAGAAAGAAAGGTTCACTTGAGCCAAGAAAATATTTTTCTTCATAATTATTTACTTAGGCGAAAAAAAAATTTTTTTTTGACACAAGAAATTTCACTTATTCCAAGAAATCAATTCTCTTGCTTCAAGAAATACGTTTTTTGATCCAAGACAATTTATTTAAGTCAAGAAAATTTTTCTTGTTTTGAGAAAATTTTTCTCTTGCTCCAAAAAATTAAGTTCTTGACAGAAGTAAATTTTCTTGTCTTGAGAAAATTTTTCTCTTGCTCCAAAAAATTAAATATCTTGATAGTAAATTTTCATTAATATTTCTATTGACTAACATGTCAAATGGGAAGATCAAATAATATTGAATCATTTTTTTTCATTCAATATGTATAATTGCGCGCTAAAATGATCTAAAATGGGTATCAAATATTCGAGAGAAAAATTTTCTCAAGATGAGATAATTTTTTTCTCAGCTGAAGTAGGTGGCGCTGCTTCCCTAAAGTATCTAAAAATCTTGATCAAATATAAAAATTTATTGTATCAAGTATTTATGATAATTTGAATTAAGAAAAAATTACTTCCACCAAGAATAGAATTTCAAGAAAAATTTTTACTTCGGCCAATACAACTTCGGTCTTCCTTCGGGCGACCGAAAATTTACTTGAGCCAAGAATTTTGTTCTCCAGTCAAGAAATCTTTCTTTCTGTGTAGCAAAATTTTTCAAAAGTTGCGCCATAAGGACAAATGCAATAGTTAGATTTCTATGAAATCGACTAAAAATATATCTAGACATGAATGACAAAAAATTTATGTAATGTACAGTGATCATTCCACGCCAAATCGACCACCTTTGAACCCAATCCCTTCCAAAATTTTTCAAAGTGGGATTCCTTCATTTAATATTTTTAAATTCCCACTAAAAAAATTTAAAATTTTCAAAAATCGGGAAGTTATTGGTTCCAATTTTCATCAAATTAAATTAAATTTAACAATCTTATTTTTTTTTAAGTTAAGTTATTGACACTATATTTTTTTTTTAAAAAAAAAAAAAAGTAAATTATTAACAGTAACAAATTTTCTTGAGAGTATAATTATTTGTAAGTAATTATCACACCTCAAAATAATTACAACACTATTAAGAACTTAGTTTTTTTTAAATCTCAACATTATTTAAAGTCGGGTTATTATTTACTTGCGAAAGAGTTTAATAACTTTTTATTTACAGCCAGATAAAAGCTTTAAATATTTATTTTTATAAAATAATCTCATTTTTTATAAAATAATCTCTAGTACGTAATTTAAATAATTAACTTTCCATTTAAAAGAATAAACAGTCGAGTTTTTTGTCAGTGAAAACAAGTTAAGAAGATAGTCATGTAATTTTTAAATAAACAGTTGTTTGTTGAAATCAGAAATTATAAATACTTATTTAAAGAAAATATTTATTTTAAAGAGAATGTTTTATCTGTAATATTGATTTTAGAATCGGATGCAAGAGAGTCTTAAATTATTCGACTCAATATGCAACAATAAATGGTTCACGGACACTTCGATAATTTTATTTTTAAACAAAAAAGATTTGTTTGAAGAGAAGATTCGTAAGTCATCGCTCACTATCTGTTTCCCTGAATACAATGGTATGTTCTCATTTTTATTATTAAATATTTTATAAATTATTACAATAATAATGATAATAATAATAATAATAATAATAACAATAATAATAATAATAATAATAATAATAATAATAATAATAATAATAATAATAATAATAAATTATTACGAGAATAAGAAAAATTTTGTGTCTAGGATAGTCATATGATAAAATAGTTTTTTTTTTTTTTTTCTAGTAAAATTTAGTGTCATTGCAAAAGTCTTGACTTGAATTTGTACCTTTTCAAGGTTTCATATCATTCTCACCGATATTAAATTTATATAAGTATTTAGGCTGCATTCGAAAATATTCTATCTCTAGACACATAATTAAGAAATGACCTTGTATCTTGTGAACTATTGACATTTTTCAAGATATAAGCTCATCCCGATGTTAGACTTATCAAGAGCTTTCATTTGAGTACCCATATGCATTTTCATATATTTTTCATATATACATATATATAAATATATAAAATATATGAAAAATTGATGTGGGTACTCGAATGAAAGCTCTTGATAAGTCTAACATCGGGATGAACTTATCTCTTTAAAAATGTCAATAATTAAGAAATGACCTTGTATCTTGAGAACTATTGACATTTTTAAAGATATAAGCTCATCCTGATGTTACACTCATCAAGAGCTTTCATTCGAGTACCCACATCAATTTTTCATATATTTTATATATTTATATATATATGTATATATGAAAAATATATGAAAATGCATGTGGGTACTCAAATGAAAGCTCTTGATGAGTGTAACATCAATATGAGCTTATATCTTCATAAATGTCAATAGTTAAGAAAGTACAGTGCAACTTAACAAAAGTCACTATTTAACAAAGTAAAATTTTATTTATTTCTTGTTCACAAGTCACGAAAGTCACATAGTGACTGCCAGGTTGCTAGTTATAATTATAATAATAATACTTTATTTTTTAAAAAAATAGGAGCTCAAGAGTACAGTGAAGCAGCCGCGTACATACAGGCGCAATTTGAAGCGAAAAATAAGTCGACCACAAAGGAGATCTACTGCCACATGACCTGCGCCACAGACACAAACAACATTCAATTTGTGTTTGACGCAGTAACAGACGTGATCATCGCCAATAATCTTCGCGGTTGCGGTCTTTATTAGAATTTTATTATTAATATTAATATAATTATTAATACTAATACTAATACTAATACTAAAATTAATATTAACACTAATATTAATATTATTTTTATTATTGCTATTACTATTACAACAACCACAACTATACCTATCACTATTATTTCGTACTAAAACTTTTAACCGCGAAAAACTCGACGAGTGTTTTTTTTTTTTTTTTTTTTTTAACAAAAGCATCGATCGTCAAGCAGCTACGGTTTATCTAAGTGCTAATCGATTAATTGTCATCACGTGAGTAATTAGCCGGATTGCTCCTGAACAGTATGTACACGTGTAACTCGTGCTTCTTTTCTCCGTGACTAAAATTATTAATTAATTAATAATAATAATGATAATGATAATAATAAAATAATAATAATAATAATTAATAATTAATAATAATAATAATATTTAAAAAAATGAGAAAGGATTTAACTAACAACTTTTATTAAATGCTTTAAATAAATTATTTATATTTTTAATTTATAAAACTATTAATTAATATACAGGACAATCGCATTATTATTGATTTATCGGAGCCGAGTTTTACCGTCCTTATCGAGCGAACGCTAATTAATCCATTAAAGGATGTACTGACACCGAGTTTTTTTTTTATTAATAATTTTATTATTTTTTTTTTACATATTTTATATATTTATTTTATTATTAATTAATTTTTTTTTTTTATTATTAACGCACATAATGCACAAATTTTATTCTCAATTAATTTTTAATTAAATAATAATAATAATTATTTTCTTTAAACACAATGTGATAAAGAATGAACCAAATACGTGCCAATGAGCATGAAATTATTATTATTATTCTTTATATTAAATGAAATCGTACGTTAAATCCTTTATCAAAAATATTTTAAATAATTTCTACAATTAATTGAACAAACGTACAAATAAACTCGGTTGTCGGTTTAATTAAAGCTTGAAAAGCACAATATTAAAATGCACGGTTATTATTAAAGCGAACTGAATTATATTTTGAGTGCGGGCTGAAAATTTAAATAATTATTACTTGGTTAATTTGTTTATTTAAATAGACAACTGCCACGCTTGACGATTTACCGAAATTTAGACTTACGGTAACTCTTAAAAGAATAAATAAAATAAATAAAAACAAAAATAAAAATAAAAATAAAAAAGCCTGCATTTTTAAGAAAGATTTGGATTCAGTCGGTTAATAAATACGTTGTTTCAAAATAATGAAATAAAATAAATAATAATTGTAACAGGCGAAGTATAAAAATATATTTGTAAGAATCTACCGATCATTGCGTTATTTACTTATATATAAATATATAAATATTATATATATATAAATATATAATTAATTGATTAATTAATATTGAAAGATAATTGAGTGTGGTCTCTGTATACATGAGAAAAAATATATTATTAATTAATTGATTAACTAGTTTAACTTGTAAATGTATGAGTGATTATTTAAGTGTGTGATGTACATGTGCCATCATTTGCTAGATCGGTGGAGAGGATTTAAACGTTATTATTTATATTATTATTATTATATGTAATAGTTTAATTTTTTCGCGTTCACACGAGTCGTAAGTCTGTTAAATCGTCGAGTATCGCCGGCTTCAATATTTATCTGTTAAAATTCAGTCGTTAGTTTATTTTATTCGCTTCTAAATTTTTTTTTTTTTTTTTTTTTTTTTTTTAAAAAATAATTAATTTTTTTTTTTTATTAAAAAAATTATTCAATTTTTTTTTTTTTTTTTATTAAAAAAATTATTAAATTTTGTTTTTGTTATTTTTAAAATTTTAAAACAGCGACTATTATTTTTTAAAAATATCAAGTTCGAAATTGACGTTAATACACAAATGCTTTTAATGTCTAGTCTAATTATTTTATTTGAAGTTACCATGTAATTAATTAATTTTTTTAATTTACTATCAGTTACCATGACTTATTTTTAAATTGCAGACGAATTTTATAACGCATTTACGTACAAATTTTATTACTATATATTATAATTTTATAATTATTTATAATATTAACGTCAAGTTATTTTATGTGCCATTTTCACATTAATATTTTGTAATAAAAATGTCATAAGTGCATTTCACAAAACATTCTTAACAAATGAAAAAAAAAAAAAATAATTTTTATTGTCTAAAAAAAAAATTAGTATTATTAATTTTAATTGTTAATTTTAATTACGCCATATTATAGTTTAAAAAAAAAAAATAAATATTCATCTAACAATTATTATTATTTTTTATAACTATTGAATTTTAATCTTCTAGTCACATAATAATACACGCATACCATTAACGCACAGCCTTTCAATAATTATTTTTATTTTAAATGTACAAATAAATTATTATGTCAGCACAATTGTTGTGATACTCAATTGTGTAATTTATTATTATAATAATTAATATTGTTAATTTGAATGTTTAATGGTGAACAAAATTTATCAAATATTTGCTATTAATAACGTAATTGTATGCTTCCAATTTAAATTAAAATTATAACAGCATTCCAATTATTAATTGCAGTCGATCTATATAATAATATTATAATTAATGTTTCACAAAAAAAAAAATTCACTAATTTTTTTGCAATAGTTCTAAACATTCCTGGTCTATTGTTTTATTATTATTGATTTTTTGCCAGCTTATTATTTTAAAAAATAATTTTTATTAATATTTTAAACACAGACTTACGTCTCACGCGGTGTTCAATTTTATTAAAAAATATTTTAATTAAAAACCTTTTTTTGTGAATAAATATTCGCCCATACTCTGCATCATAATGTACTTTCTATCATAAATGAATGAAAAAAATAAAAAAATAAAAAAAAATACAATTAAATCAGTAATTGAAGTAATTATAATAATAATATTAATATTTAAAAAAAAAAATTAAAAAAATGAAAAAAAAAATGATGATTAATAATAATGAAAAAATTATAGCGTTATATCGTAATTGTAATTGTAATAATTAATGGATAATGATTAATGATAATAATATAATGATGATCGTAATATTAAAAATAAATGTTTAATTGATTATGATAAATCAGGAGCGCACGCATTTAATTATTGATTTATAATAATGATAATGATAATGATGATGATCACTATTGTTATTATTTTTTATTATTATTATTATTATTAATTGGAAAATAATTTTTTTTGGTCTCATTTTAGTTTTTGTGAAAGAGTGTTGTGTAAGAATTTTAAAAGAGAAGAAAAAAAATAAATAAATGTTGAATTAAACTCGACTCTTACAAAGTACCATTAAGAATAATAATGATAATGATAAATAAATTATTAAAATAAAAATAAAAGTGAATAAATCTCTCATTATATTCAAATTATGTAATAATTGTCCATACATCCTGAAAATGTCAGAATAAAATTGGATTTAAAAAAAAAAAAATTACAATTTTTAGGTTCATACATTAATTTTATTTTCATTTTTTTTTTTTTTATAATTTTTTTAATTAACTATTCATGCTTTCATCTACAATGTATCATCAAATATTTTTGTATTCTATTTTATTTTTTAAAAAAATATTTTTTTAAACGTAAAAAGGTTTTCAGCTAATAAAATAACATATTGATAAAGTAATCAACTATTTTTTTTAACATAAAACTATTTTGGTTATTTAAAAAAAATTTCAATTTTTTTTACTTAAAAACAAAAGACAACTCTTGTCACGCAAACTATTAATTTATTTATAATATAAAAATTATTTGTAACCTCTTCATAAAAAAAAAACAACAAAAATTAAATGTGAACCATAATGATTATGCAGCCAGTATTTATCCTACTATTAAATCTATTGCAATTGATAAAATTCCGGGATGTTGAACTCAGTACCGAAGCAAATAGTCCTGACACTCCAATCTTCGCCTCCATTTCTTCTTGAAATTATCCTCGCAATTACAATAGCTTTACTTTTGGCAATTCCTTTGGTCACCAGACTTCAATATTTCTTGGTAAGTATCCATTGAATTTAATAAATCATTAACAAAAATTATAAAAAGGTCTATTAATTATTTATTAACTTCTCTACAATTTTTAAAAAATTCATAATTATTTTTTTAATAATACATAGAGCAATATTACATCAATTTTTAATAAAAAGTCAGCCTGGGCCCATAACTTTATACAAAAATTATAAATAACAATTTTTTTTTTATTTTATAATTAACTAACAGCCTTGCAGTCACTATGTGTATTAAATAATGACTTTTATTAAATTGTACTGTACTTTCTTAAATATTGATGTTTTTAAAGAAATAAGCTCATCCCGACGTTACACTCATCAAGAGCTTTCATTTGAGTACCCACATGCATTTT